>JASCQY010000068.1:9807866-9820047 GCA_030264315.1 Sardinella tawilis
CTGAGTTTAGCCTGAAGAACGCCCCCCACCCCTCGCCCCTCCCCTCCCTCACCCCCCATGAATCTCATTAGCAAAACGACGCAATGGGAGCTGCGTTGCAATGGGCCTTTCTTCAAGGACGCTTACACGGCGAATAAAAGCTTCAATTCGAGCAAGGCTGCGGATATAACATCCAGAAACCACCGCAAGCTCATTTTAAGAATCTACAGACCATGCCATAGCCCCTTTAAGCTTTTGCTATCAGGCAGGTACATGGAATAAGGAAGATGGTAAGCTCTGATGAACAAAAGAAGAGTTTATTATTTATGTATTTATGTATTTATTTTTATTTTGCTTTAATCCCTGAATACAGCATGTACACAACACAATGTTATTGACTGAATGGTTGCTTGATTTAATGGATTGTTTCAGTTGATTACAGATGTAATTTTGTATTGTACCTGGAGTAATCGCAAGTGTAAGGCATTGTAGTGATATTTGGTATGCTTGCCCAACTTCCTTTTTTCCAGATCCTGGCGTTTGTGTTGATCCGGAACATTCCTGGCTACGCACGCTCCCTGTACAGCTCATTCTTTGCTTGGTTTGGGAGGATCTCCTTAGAGGTGAGGTGGAGTTTACATTGAGGTGTCCTTTTATAACCTCACACTGTTATTACATATTTGTAATAAGTAATAAGACTATGTTTGTCTGGGTGTGTAGAGTTATGTGAATGGCCAGGAATTTGATCAGGTGTGGTGGTGAGTCAAGGAGCAATAGAATGCTAAGCACCCAGTGACAATGCCAACAATACCACCGTACCACTCCGAATCGATTACTCAGAAAATTGATCGATAACCAACCCGAGAAGCGATTAGGCTAGTAGATTAATAATAAACTATCCAAAAGAAATTGGACCCTTATCAGGATGTCACTAGAATTTATTGTATTGTCAAGTGTAATGTACTTGTTCCTGTTCCCTACATTGGTTTTATTACTTTGCCCATTGTGGCTCAGTTTAATTAAATCTTGAGAGTGATGAGATTAGAATTAAGTCTAAAAATAAACGTTTTCAAGTTGACGCCCAATGTGGTTTAAGACTCTGCTTGAAGGCATCTTCTACGACATTGACCCAGAACTTACTATAGCAAAATCTTGTTGGTCTGTTCAACAATCTTAACAGAATAGTACATCCTCTATAGTAAATGTTCTTCAATAAATTTTATATTAGTTCCGAGGTAAAAACGAAATCAATTCACACTCGAGCAATTGGACCTTTCAGTAGTAATCTAGATTTTGAAGACCTTAGCAAGTTAACTAAACGCTGTCTTTTGTTGGGACACGGCGGGCAAGATCCTTTTGTCTGTAGAACTCAATCAGACGAGACTAAAGAATCCCAGAAGGCTGTGTTTTATACAAATGTCTGATCTGGGCATGCCTCGATGCCCTTTGCTCCCCCCGACCACCATCTTGGAAGGAGTTTCAGACAGACTGAATGCGTGCAGTCCCAGTAGGCCTTGGAGCTTTATTTCCCTTCCCTTAGACCGCGGACACACCAGGTGGAAAAAGGTGGATTTTTCAGGACGAGGCGTACTATATTTTCTGTTGTTTCTTATTGGAAGTGAGCCGATTCCGCGGCGATTATCTGCACAAGGCAGAAAGCGGATTTTCAGCGGATTTTCCGTCTGTCCACCCCAAGCGGAACGAGTAGAAAAAAGTTCTATTTAAGGCGGAGAAGTTTTAAAAATCCGCCTCATGTCACAAATGTGATAACTGACAACAATGGAATGTTTGTGGTGGACTTTTTAAAAATCGGCGGTTGTTTTTTTTCATTACCTAAATATCAGCTGGAGGCACAACGCAGATTGCAGGCAGAAATCTGCTTTTGGTGTGTTGGCAGCCTTAGTTTAACTCTCTCATCTGCCCCCCCCCTTCTAATGCAGCTGTTCATCTGCCAGTACCACATCTGGTTGGCGGCTGACACCAAGGGCATCCTGGTGCTGGTGCCTGGCAACCCCTCGCTCAACATCATCGTCAGCACCTTCATCTTCGTGTGCGTGGCGCACGAGATCTCGCAGATCACCAACGACCTGGCGCAGGTGGCCGTCCCTAAGGAGAGCGGCCCACTGCTCAAGAGGATGCTGGCTATGGCCGCCTTCCTGGCCGTCGTGCTGCTGCTCACCCAGGGCCACTGAGATGGACATGAGGTGACGTGACGTGAGGTGACATGAGGTGACGTGATGCGATGCAGGTTAGGGGAGAGAGCACCAGTCGGTTTGGAAACTGGATCGCCAAGGACGAGGCTTGGGGGTGATCACACAAGAGGTTACTTTCAGCTCGACTTGTCAGGAGCGTCAGAGGAGAGTTGGAGGGGACAGGGTGGGGGTGTGGGGTTGAAGGAAGGGCTGAAAGCTGTGCCTTGCAGCTGTGCTGTGCTGTGATTGGTCAGTATCTTTGACTCAGACCCAATAAGATTGGCAGAAAGCTCCCATATTATAGTGTGAGGGGGACAGTGCTCTTTCTGCACAGATGAATCTAACGGATCAACGGACGGAGTCGCAGACTTGGAGGTCTGACAGGTCATACCCAAGGAGGTCATCAACAGCAGTCTTCATAAATCTCACCCACAAACTTGTTTACACTCGGCAGATACATCTAAACAATTGTCTCGTCAAGGCCTAGAACCGTGAGCGGACCCTAGGACCGATGACACTTTCTCAGACGAGAGCGGTTCCTTCTCCGTCCAGTTGAGAACACCGTAGCTGTAAAGATCATTTAAATGGGAAAAAAAAGTTTTGATTGCTGAAAAATTTGAATTGTTTCTTTTGCCTTTGCACTGACAGTGCTGTGATGTCATAGCTCTGACACCGCTTTGAATTTGTTCTCAGTGTACAGTATTTAATGTTTTAAATTAAGCATATATTTTATACAGGTGTATATTTGTGTTTGTATTTTGATGTTTTTGAATCCCCCACCCTCATCCCCACCCCACCCCACCCCACTCATTGCTGTGTCTGTGCCCTTGACTACTATATGTGAATGAAGTATTTGCGTCGGCCCATTCATGCCCTCCCTTCCTAGTAGGGTGGCTGTTAGAGTCAGTCATGCATCCAATGCAGGGGCGGGACTCGCTAAAGGTCACTGGGGTGAATGCTCTTCTGTTACACGGATCTACTCCTATGGAACCAACAGTGAAGCATTTTTTTAATTGGCCAGCTTTCCTTACATGTGTACATCCCAAGGGCAGAAAAAAAAATCATTATTCCTCTTAGCAAATCATTCAAGAATCAGTGTTTTAGCCACTGAAAATGAATGCCAATGTTTTGAAAAGCACAGGCTTTTTTTAAAAATATAAATATATATATATAGATATATATTGACATTTTATGGCTATTTAATATCATTGTATTGAAGACATACTACTGCATCGCTGCATATTAGTCCCTCTTGCTTAAAGCAGTAACATTGACCCCCAGTGAGACCACCCACGCACACACACACGCACACACACGGTAGCCACTCCTGCGTGAATGTTTTCCAGAGGCATCATTGTGTTTCTGTAAAGGGGGTGGTGTCACTGCTTGGGTGGAACACTGAGTTGCTGAACAGGTATGGCTGAGATGATCTCGCCTACCGCACAGGAGTGTCTGTCTTTTGAAGGAAAAAAATAGAAACACAGGACGCACACAATGGGAAGATTGCGCAACACTCGACATTTTGAGATTTGCAGTGTTCTTGCATCTTAGTCCGTTTCCACCTCACTGTTCTGTGATTATGGCAGATTAATCCACACCGCACTGCTATGTAATTATGGCAGATTAATCCACAGTCATGTGAATAGCGCTATCTATGTGCATTGGTGTGCACTGTCAGTCATCCACTGAAGATATACTGTACCTATAGAAATATCGTAGTGCAGTGGCACCACCATTGGCTTAAGAACATTTCACAGCCTGTTTCATTTTCAAAAGAATATTAACTAGTACATAAAAGGATCTGTACTTAATGTTCAACCCTGTGAAAAGAGAGACGATAACTTTGCTTATTATTCTGTTAAGCTTTCACTAAGGCATATTGTAAAGAGTGTGAATCTGACATTTGAAGCTACTGTCCCTCTCAGCTGTGGTATTTGCAGCCAGGGGCTGTGCCATGGGCTTTCCTGGTATTCTCTTTCTCTGTGATAGGTAACCGTAGCAACTGCTACTGAACAGCTCTTGGCTACATTTGAAACGGGATATCGGTCCCGAGTTCACTTTCTCTCAGAAAAGAAAAAAACAAAAAAACATCACCAGAGGAAAAAAAAAATGACAATGCAGATCATTTCTGCGTATGAAGTCTGACATTTTCTTCCATTGTAGGGAGGCATTTAACCTGTGTCAAGGCAAACATAAGTGAACTTCTGTTTCACACAGCTAACTAAGTGGTGTGATTTATGTTTCATTTAATGGGCGTTGGAGCTGCTCAATTAAGAGGCAGCTTCATAATCTCGTACTCCATGTACGCTTAAATGGGGGTTGATTTCAATGTACTGTATAATGGCTTTTGAAAGACATGCGGAGACATCATGTGACATTATTCACGACCTCCATTTTTTGTATATTTGGATTGGTATATATATTTAAACAAGAGAAGCTTTATCCCAGGGCCTTGACAGAGTTCTGTTTTTCTTTGTAAATACATTTGTGGTGTCTGAATGTGAAAAAGATTACCTGTTTTTATTTTCAGAACATTTTGTTTCGCTCCTGTTGTACACTTCATGGTTATTAATGATAAAGATGTCCTTGACTGATGACTGATGGTGTTTTTTGACTAACAAATTGCGTTGATTCCTGTGACTATTATACCAGCGAGAAAGTCTGAGGCTGTTTATGGCTAATTAACTATCCAGGGGGGTATTCCAGGTAGGGGGTTCACTGGCAAACCTTGGTGAGTTAAGTCGGAGGAAGTGGTGAAACTGATAATGAAAGAGCCTGGGGTCCTTGTCCTCTTTACAAAGCAAAGCAAGCCAGCTATACTCTATGTACCTATATCAAGGTTTACATCTTCTAGCGCAACTTATCCAGGTTTATCACTTAAACACTAAGTTGGTACACCCCCCCAACCAGATTCTCTTGAGCTCAATGGATTTTGGTTAAGCAGAGGAAAACTTGCCATTTTTGTGCTATTGGTTTGAGACCAAGCCACTCCCTTTTACAATATGTCGCTTTAGCTTTTCAGGCCATGACTGACCTCTGCTGGATTCAAGTAAGTGTTACACTGAGGCTTTTGAGGGAAGGATGTATGGAGCTGAAACTAAATATAGGCTACTGCACAGAGGTGTGTGATATGTCAGTTGCATGGTGTTGGTGGCACCCGGTTATTGTTGCAAAAGTGCACTTAAAAAAAGAAAAAATCTCACGTTCTTGTCTCGAGGGCATGTTTGTGGCACCTTTCAGGTTTTATGTTTTCTCACACATCCTGTCTGTTAGTAGCCTGCATGCCTATAGCCTAGGCTACTACAGGTGAATAGGCTATAGTTTGTTAAAAATCTAGATTACCACAATGACTTTCTTTCTAATTACACATTTTTTTTTGTATTTTTATCTTTTGAAATGTTACTACTTTATGTAAATGAGCCATCATTAAATGTAGGCCAACCTGTTTACAATCTAACCTGAGGATATTCTGGCATCCATAAGCTTCTACAAATAGGCTACAC
The DNA here is from genome assembly GCA_030264315.1 of Sardinella tawilis. NCBI lineage: Eukaryota > Metazoa > Chordata > Actinopteri > Clupeiformes > Clupeidae > Sardinella > Sardinella tawilis. The sequence continues at coordinate 9,813,541 of JASCQY010000068.1, forward strand.
ATGATGTACATTCATTCAGGTTAGTAATTATTTAGTTATTCTGTTTAACTCATTTTCTCCTCCTCCATAGTTCTACATGAACCAAGAAAGCTGTTATATAGCATCCTAATCTACATTTTCCAAAAGACTACATCCTCTACATGAAGTGAGAGTGCATTTAAATAAGCCCCACCTTCCTCTACCCTGCCTTCCACCTCTCTGTTGAATATGTTACAATACAGTGCAAATAATGTAGACTTGACCAGTCTGGAGCCGGAGGAGATTTTTGCATTCATTTTTCCCATTGAGATTTAGATTATAACCCACGCTATCCGAATTACGGAAGGAAGGCGTCTAACTAGCTACAGCAGGACAGAATGATTGTCTGTTGTCATAAAAATGCCACAGGTTCATATGGCATCAATCTTATTTCTATAAAAACGTCTTTTGTTTGCAATTTCAGCGAAAAGCACTACATTACCCTCATTGATTGGTGAAGAGTGCCGTGGCTAGGGAGAACCCACATAATTTCCAAACAAACTATGGCGCGAAATCTTTGCCTGAGGCAAAGCCTAAATAAATTTGATGATGTTTTGTTTGGTACCATAGACTTGCATTGGAATGTTGAATAAGCTTACACTGTCAAACTAGGCATTGCAGACAATTCATTGCACAGAGAAAAAATTCTATGTGCTTACATGTTCAACTATGGGTTGACTACAGATAAGCAATTTCCCAAAATAAGGTGGCGTATCCCTTTAAGAGCCCTGCTGTATAGCCTAGTCTAGCAAGTACCAAGACGGCTACATGAAAAAAGCTCTAGGTTTTGTGGGGCTGCAACACAATGCAAAAAAATGAAAAATATTAAAATCTGTACAAAAGAATATCTCAACATCTTAATCAGATAGTGCTTGAGGCTTGCTTGTTGCTTGGGGGTCCTGAAAAGACATTAGACAGATGATGTGTGTGATGTCTGTGCGATGGAAACTCCGCTAATAATATAATCGAGAAGAGTGGGTATGTCAAATTGGACAACTCGCTCTAAAGCGCTGAAGATTTTATTTATCATATGCTCATAGCAACAAGACAGATCTGTTGCGGACCGCAGAAAATGTATAAACAGGCTGTATCTGGCCCGTGGGCCACTAGTTGAATAGGCCTGGCCTATTGCATATTTCTGTTGATAGTCCCCACCAAAGTTGAGACTAAACCTAAACCCTTAGACAAGCTTCATTCTCAATAAATGTTTGCTTTCGACAGTATTGTCAATACAGTAAAAGTTAGCTTTATTTACAAGACAATAATATAAAAATAAGTCCATTGCATGGATATTGCACCCATGTTATCCACGAGCCCCTGGGCTTGGAGAGGAATAAGGGGCTTGAGGAGGACAAACTCTGTGCAGTAATTTTCAGTCAAAATCCTACAAGTGAGCCCTAGCACAATTTATTTCACTGACATTGTAATTAAAAACATAATGTAATGTAGCCTACAGTAAATGTATGATGTATTGTGCTTAAAACACTTCTGTTCTTTGTTTGTTTTAAATAAATGTCTTAGTAACATGAATGTAAATTTCATGGATTTAAATTTCCTGGAGGTCTGGGGAGGTTTGTCCTCTCATATTTTTCCTCAATGGACGAGCCTCCTTTGACTTGGACATAGCGCCCCCTTCTGTTCCATCTGGATCATCACGCCGTTCGCCTGTCTCTCCAGGCCTGGAAGCCAAGGAAGGAGCTGCCAGCGTAGCAGAGAGACACCAGAAAGGCGAAGAACTGCAGAGAGAAAGACAGGCAGCAAGGGCAAACAGTTTTCATTTTTTATTTCAATTCATTTATAAGAAATACATGGGAAATGCACAGTTGGATCATTTTTGTACTTTCATAGTGTTCTATTGTGTGAATTTACACATGTAGTAGAATGTAATTTGCCTAGTTGGTAACACTTTATTTTCAGGTGACACTGTTGCACTGTATCTACCTAATTAAGTAGAGTGGTATAACCAGTGTAATAATATTTATTAACAACATGTACTAGTGTTGTACTTAAATCATGTATTTTTGTGTAGACCGACATGCATAGGCCTACTATTATTAGTGTAATATGAAGTGGTTTTCATTTGCCAAAGTGCTTAATTCTTCCAGGGAGGCTAAGAACTGAACTGAGGCCCAAAGCACGTTCAATGGTGTTTTGAGCCCTCAATGGCACCTTCCAGGCAGCACTGCCTGCTAGGCACTACCTTAACCCTAACCCTAACCCCCTTAACCCTCTCCCTAACCCTAGATTTTTGGGTGCCTTGCAGGCAGCGCTGCCTACTTAAAAGAAAACTTAAAGAAAATGGTATGCCACTAAACTTAAAGGAGAAGTTTGAATGTGTGAATCAATTCATGGCCCTGTTGTTAGAGGTGACTGAATGCTGTTTATAGGAAAAAGAACCAGAACATTTGATGCAATCCAGACAGAGTAACAAACCATTAATTGATGTTAAGTGAATGGGGCATAGCGAAATGAAACATAGTCCTTAAACACGTTATTCGGCCTTACGAAAAGTTAACACTAATATGAAATAGCTTATTTAAAACCTCAACATCTGGATCTTATTCCAACAGACATGGCTTAGATGATACTTAAAATGATAAATGACTCACTAATAGCAGGGCATGTGCCAAAATCCTTCAAGACATCTGTTATTAAATCATCTTAAAAAAAAAAAAAAACTTAAACAACCTAACCTTGATCCTGATGTCCTTGCTAACTACAGACCCATACAGTATAACCTCCAATTTACAGTACATCAAAAATACCTGAAAAAGTTGTATCTAAGAAAATCTGTATCTTCTTAAACAAAAATAAGGTTTCCAGTCAGGTTTTATGGCTAATCATAGTACCGAATCAGCCTCCCTTATCTCATCTGATAATGGAAATACTGTATATCAATATTAATCCTATTGAATCTTGGTGCTGTGGCTGCCTCTCACACTACTGACTACTGCATCCTACTACACAGGCTGAAACACATGATAGGCATCAAAGATTCTGCATTAGCCTGGTTCAAATTGTATCTCTCTAATTGCTACCAGTTTGTACATGCTAATGCCACACCAAAGTAAAGTATGGTGTACCCCAAGGCTCAGTGCTAGGGCCCCTGTAATTTTTCGTCTAAATTTTACATTTGTGATCCATTTTAAGGCAATATGGCATTTCATTCCACTCCTATGCGCACATCACCCAGCTTTACCTTTTGATGAAGCTTGACAGTATGCCAATAACAAAATTTAATGCCTTATGTTTAAACTCTGATAAAACTAATGATTTATGATACTAGTTATGATACTAGGCCTAAACAGCTGAACATTTCACCTCATCAAGAAAGGTTATTCTTTGATCTCACACTGCTTTGTAACACAAAAGTTAAAGACCTTGGGGTAATCGTGGACCAGGACTGCTCTAGTCATGTAAAACACATTTTTTAAAAAAAAAAAAAAAAAAACTTTTTTTGACCTACAAAATCACCAGGACTAAAAATATGTACATATCTCTCCTATCATCTCCTGACAGTGAAAACATAAGCCCATTGCTATAGTTACCCAACCCTATACTCTGCAGTACACCTAACCATTCTGAACAATGACTTTAGCTATCAGAATCACTGAATTTTAGTCTTTGGCAAACATTCTAATTCAAAGTGATTTACAATTGAGAATTATTCATAAAGGAAAAGTCAGTTCATTATATGCATTATTACCCTCAGGTTCTGGACTGAGCTGTTCATAGCTTGTCAATCTCACCGAGGATGCAGCCCAGCTGTTATAGTTGTGGTGCCCTTTCACCCCGTGACCCACTAGAGAAGCTTCCACAATCGCTGCCACAAGGTAGAGTAATGTTGCAGTGGAGTTAAAAACCAGCACCTGCAGTCAGAACACAGCACACACATAGAGCAGCACCTGCAGTCAAAACACAGCACACAAAACAAGTGCTGCAGCTTCTCTGTGACTTCTTTGTGTTCTATCACATGTAATATGGTAGCAAACAAGTTACAGTAAAGCAGAACTGTGCAAGTCTGAGAGATTTTATACATGGATTCCCCTGCAGCTGCTGTTTTAATCAACTAATTCATTCATTTGTTCAATCATTCATTCGTTATTTATGAAATTAAATGTATACCAACATCTCACCAATAATGTGGATTTGTTTACAAGCCAAAGGTGGAACATGGAAGTTCCTTGAGCATTTTAGTGACATTCTCAGAGATTTCTCTTGAAATCCTTGAATTGAAGTCATAATATCTGGACAAAAGGAGGAGGAAAGACACAGGATTGCCTCTGTCCTCAACACAAAGGGGCTAAAAGCAGAAGAGAGGGCAGAAATCTTGGGGTCGTCATTGACAGTGACCTAAACTTCAACAGTCACATGAAAGTAATCACTAAGTCTGTATTTCATCTCTTAAAAAATATATCCAAACGAAGAGGTCCATTGTCAAAAAAGGATTTAGAGAAACTTATCCATGCATTTATTTCCAGCAGGGCTGATTACTGCAATGGCACACCAGTCTTCCCAAAAATAGACAGGTCTGAGCCAGGTAAAAACTGCCCCTTTTTCTTGTCAAGGTTTTCTCAACAGATTCTGGTACTTTGGACCATACTGATCAAATTAAGATTTTGCGCCATCTTGAAATTTGTCCAGAATCCAAGATGGCCGCTAAAAATCCCAAATGGCCACCAGGATACCCAAAATTGGTCCTCTGTGGGAGGAAAATGGCCAATATCAGTTTTTTTTGGCTAATTTGGGGATTTATGGTGAGAGAAATAAGATTCTGTGTCTTACAAATCATTAACCAGCATTCTCATCATGCAAATCCAAGACGGCTGCCCGACACGGCCCCCTAAACTACAAAGTGTCATATCTCCTGTTCTAGAAGGACTACAGCCATACTTCTGGCATCTGTTCATAGGTTTTCATGGTCAAGGAATCCATTTGTACAGGTGTTTTGCAAATCTGACCATTTGGTCAATTAGAAAATCTGAAATGGCCACCAAAGTTGGCGCATCACCACGTAGTAGGGCTGTTAAGCTCTTATTATTAGAAGAATTGTGCACAAAGTGAAGCATGAAACTTTCAGGGTTTGTTCTTGATGGTTCTTAATTCAAGATGTGGAGGCGCTCACAGTTTAACCCCTGGGGTCAGTTTGAGGTCATCTTATGATCTAAATGTGATAATGTGGAATGTAAAGTAAATGTGGATTTTCATATTTCTGGCCATGTAAAACTCATTTACAATAGTGCTATCATTCTTAGAGGTCAGGGGTTAGGAAGGGTTCTGATTGGACAGGTGGCGCACAAACGTATCAAGTTCTACTAGAAGAGAACAAACTCCCATGGCAACCGGCTTTTTTGTCTTGGACAGAGACATAATAAAAAGTGTTTTTGCATTTATTCTGGTAATAGGCCTACTCTTTAAGAAGCAGCTTGAGAATATTATCATGCTTAATGTAGGCCTATGCCAGCTGAGGAGGAGAAGAGAAAGATTCTCTCCATGTCTTCATAAAAAGGGAAACTGGAGGGGACTGATCCGAGTAGTTTCTCAATATCAAGAACGTTAAGAACAAACTCGCATACTTGTGAGTTCAAAATTGAGAAGTTAACTTTGAGAGTCCAAACTTCCAAGAATGCAAAGTCACAGTCCACTGAATCTGCAGTTTGAAACAGTTGCGTTCTTGTCTTCTTGTCATCAGCAGGAAATGTTCACCTTCCTCATTCAGTTAACATGCGTGACTATTTGTTCTTCCTATGAGCGTGTGCCGAACAAACGGAATAAACTTTGAGAAGAATAAAGCTTTACATGACCAAGGAATTAATTAATTCCACTTTCAAATTGGAAAAAAACACCCATTTACTTCGGTTTAATTCCAAATCATTTTCATGCGGACATGGTCTTTTTTTTTAAGGCGGAATTCATTTTTATTCAGAATTAAGTAGTTTTAGTCAGAATTAAAGTGCTCATGTAAACGCTGCAAATGTTGAATTGTTGGATAACTTTATGATGTTTTAATTGCCACCATACACTGGCTATGTTAAATCAGCCTACACTGACAAACTAGGCATTGCAAATGCATAGAGAAGAATGTATTGTATTTTCATGCTTAACTAGAGGTTGACAACAAACAAGCAATCCTGTGAAATTTGTTCACAGTCTTGTTCTGTGGCTTGTAAGACATGTTGGCATTGTAAAATTCACCTTGGCATCAGTTATAGATGTGATTTAAGTAAACAAAAAGTTTTTTGGTTTTCTTAAAAGTTTAGAAAAAGAATTCACTTGTAAGCTGTCATTGTTGTAAAAAGTAACATCACATGGTTGAATTGAATCATGGTCCACTCAAAGTGCAGCAATAAAGCTATAGAGCACATAGTCACCATCAACAGCAACCATTTGGTGTCACTTTTTACCCACAAAGTATTGAGATATACTGTACATGCAATGGCAGCTTACAAGCTCTGCAAATGAAGGGAATGAAGAACAGTTCAACACAAA
>JASCQY010000068.1:9820147-9848881 GCA_030264315.1 Sardinella tawilis
CGACTTTTCACATTGCAAACGCGGTAAAACCGGTAGGAAGGGGTTGACGGCGGTGAAATAGCCTTCATTCGCCCCAGAATGAACTGTTTAACGATCAAAGTGACTACGACGCTGATATATTAACCTAAAAAACGTTGCATAGTGTACCTTTAATGTTCATGACTGTTGTCATTAAGTGTCATTCGGTTTTTGTAATGTAAAATGTACACTGTTTGGGGTTCAGGCATGACAAAAACCAAATGACAAAGTCATGAACATTTTACAGTGTCATTACACATTCATGATATGTGTCATGTCATGTTTAATGTCACTCTTATGTCAAAAATGTCAAGTAAAGTGTTACCAAATATTCCATTATCTGTTAAGCTCAAATGTTTGAAGAAATCAGCAAGCTATATGATAAGATTTACTGTGGGTCAACCAGAACACAAAACAACCACAACAAACAAAAAAAACAACAACCCTATTTTGTTGAATAAAATTTCTCTCTTTTTTGGATGAACCAAATGCAAAATTCAATACAATCCAAAACGTTAAGACAAAGGCACCTGCAAAGTCCTTGGCCTCTTCTCTGGGCACAGTTCTCTGGGCCTCTAGGTCACTCTTATTGCCCACCAGCATGACCACGATGTGGGGGTCAGCATGGTCATAGAGCTCCTTCAGCCAGCGCTCCACGTACTCATAGGTCAGGTGCTTGGTGAGGTCGTACACCAGGAGGGCTCCTACTGCTCCTCTGTAATAGCTGAAGGCATGGACAGTAAAGTAAAGACATTTTTACATTTGGCTGATGCTTTTATCCAAAGCGACTTACAATAGACTGCATTTATATAGCACTCAAAGAGCTTTACAATGCACATGTATGCCTCACATTCACATGACATCACATCACACCAGTGGTGGCAGCTGCCATGCAAGTTGCCAACCTACCACTGGGAGCAATTTTGGGTTAAGTGTCTTGCTCAAGGACACTTCAATCGGGTCAGACAGAAAGGGGCTCGAACCTGCAACCCTCCGGTTGCTGAACGGCACCTCTACCACCTGCATAACCACCGCCACACTTTTTTTTTGTATAGCCCATTTTTTGAAGCGCGGCATACACCACAAATCACTAAAACTCACAGACATCAAGATATGACTTACAATAAAAAAGTACCACCAATAGATAATCAAGATTAGCCAATTGGACTACATTGGATAGCACATCATGTACAGTACATTTACAGTATATATATGTTGCAAACCAACATACAAAAAGGCTTTTACATTTTATGTATGTAAATTATACAGTATATGTGCACAGTGCACCTTAGGTTCACTTGCAAAGCTTTTAGCAGATACAGCTAAAAAGGCTCATCATAAGGCACTTCCCTAAAGAAAAGAATATTCCCTCACAGAGATTTTGGAGATCGATTCAGAAATTTCATTCAGATTTAAGAAAGAAACTCTACACATGGCATGTCAAGTCCCTTATAAATAGACTAGGGGGGGGGGGGGTGGCACACATGCCCAGTGATTATAACACAGCACCCATAAGAAGGACAAGGGGACGAGTCCAACCTGGGTTACTTCTAGATGTCTAGTCTTCCTCATCTTCTTCTCCCACTTGATTCCTGTCACACTTCACTCTAGTGTCTGATTTAAAGGCAAAGTCTGGCATCAACCCATATCCCTGTTGCTTGAGCTGTTGGTGAAACTGAGTTTCCTTGTCCTCATTACCGTAGTTAGCTTTTGCTGCCGATTTTGTATTTGTTCTTTAATGTATCAAATTTTCTTGTTCCTCTTCCTAACAACAGCACTTGCTGAGTTTGAGCGAAAAGGATATGGGTTCATTTTTACTGGATTTTTCCTTTAATTCTTGAAAGCCCTAGATTGTTTTGTGAGAACAATCGCAGAATCCAGACTGATTGTAAGTAATTACTAATTTGTAAACTGGAAGCTCACTCACGCTGAAGTGATGGCCCTGTAGCGTTCCAGTCCAGCGGTGTCCCAGATCTGTGCTTTGATGACAGTAGTCTCCAGCTGGATGCTCCGTGTGCTGAACTCCACTCCGATGGTGGTGCGGCTGTCATGGTTGAACTCGTTCTTGGTGAAGCGAGCCAACAAGTTGCTCTTCCCAACTCCCGACTCCCCAATGAGGACCACTGCAGCATTAGATAAACAGAAATAGGAGAACAGAAATAAACAAACGTAATCATTGCCATACTGAAGTTTCAGTCTTCGATCACTGGCTGAATCCTAATGACCCCCCTCCAAGCATGAATCAGCCTTCTGATTGGCTAATTCATGCCAGTTAAGTCTGTGAGGGTTTAGGGCTTAGGGGAGACCCTTGGATTCTGCCAATGTCATTCATCCCTACCAGTAACCAGTAATGAAGGAACTAGAGGAGTGACAAGGGGAGGGGCGCTTTCAGCCTGGAGATGTGGGAATGATACCAATTTTTTATTAATTCACTGTCATAACATCAGATTGTTCAGAGGAAACTGAGATTCACACTCATAAGGTGAAGGGTATGGCAGTAATGTGTAAGGAAGGGACTGTAGGGAGGAGTTGCAGGGAAAAAAGCTGTTTGTGAAGTGTTTAGTGTACATAACTTCCCCAAGGAAGATCTGAGATGATCTTCTTTGCTCCATTTACAGTCCAGTGAATACCTGTTCAGTTCCCACAACACAAAGCCAACCAAGTAAAGGTAGGTGCCTTTGTCTGCAAAAGTCTACCAGGTGTGGAGGATACAAAGGTATGAAGTAATGTCGACTCATGACATCACTATTCAGAAAAACTGATGATGTCAGGCAAAGCAAGCCCTTTTACTTGTATGGCCCATTGGACATATTTTTTCGTTGTACAGATATAAAAACCCGAGATGGTTAGTCATAGGGTAATCAACACATGTCTGCACTTATCACAACCCCTCAGACAAGCTAGAGTGGTCAGAGTCAGACATGACCATAGCGGATAGGTAGTGGAGTAGACAGGTAGGTAGATGGTAACAGACAGATCGTTCTGGGTTTGGTGTTGATGGTGCGCATCTTTCTTTTGTATGTCTGTCTTTTGAAATGTGTGAGACACGTCAGTTTAACAACACACCCAAAACTGGTGAGTCCAGCTCTATGGAGCCCTTGATGGTTCTCTCCAGTGGCATACCCTGGGCTCTGCTATCTTGTTACTAAACTGTAACAAAATGTGTTCCTTAGAAAAATGATAAAGCATTTGTTTGTGGGTGGGGTTTCACTGCAAATCACTGCAGCTGCCACACTCTGGTGGTCCTTGGTCCCAAATGATACTGGAATGAAAGCCATTTACTGTAAAAATCAATCCAATCAAGCCTAGTAAAGTGTTCCCATACAAGCCTAGTGAAGTGTTCCCACTCAGTCTGTAATCTGTAATTATGTACATTGTACAAGTTACACTCAACAAAATGACTTGTATCCCTTTTACACAAATATGTATGCATTGCCAAACTGCAAATGTACTGTAAGTGTGTGTATACTAATTATGATAATATCAGAGTATCTGCTGATCTATCAATCTATAATCTGTAATCAATAACGACCTATATAATACAATCAACAGAATTACGTTTTACATATAATCTACCCCTTTTGCACAAATATTTTTATCCTTTTCTCATAGGCCTATATTCTTAAATTGTTGTACATTGCAAATGTAAGTGTGTCTACACTTATACCAGTAAGTAAAATTATAAATTATACGCCCTACCGGTAAGTGTGTATACAGTGTGTATACAGTGAATACTGTACAACTCAACCATCTGTGTCCTTCCTTATCGTTCATCTGAACGGCACGTGATGGTGGAGGAGGTGACTGACTGACTGTGTCAGGAGTTCCTCATTCATTCATCCTCACACACCAGTCATTAATGTCTTCTGTTTTATTCTTTAACTCCTTCCACCAGATACACAATCTCTACTGGCCTAAAACTGTTGTTTGGCCAGCAGTACTCTGGGCAGCAGAGAATTGCAGTGCTTCCTCTAAGTTTCTGTTTATAATTGACAACAATCACATAAACCTCTCCGGACAGTTCTTCCTTCCTGATGCCTGGATTGCTGGCATTCAGAATCTTTGCCAAGAAAAACAAAGAACAGACTGGAACTCACCTTTGAATACAAAGTTGTATGTCAAATCTGTCCCCATACTTCGGCCAAGCTGTGAGTGTACAGAAGCTTAATCATGTACAGAGTATCCCAGGGGAAGAGGTGAGGAGAGAACGAGCTAGTGAACTCCTCCAGAGGTCCCGGGCTTGCTGAACAGGCTGTGTGTCTGCGTGTGCGTGTGAGTATGTGTGTGTGTGTGTGTGTGTGGTCCCAGGCTTGCTGAGCAGGCTGTGCCTCAGAGGGAAATATGCAGCCCAGCCAGCCCGGCCTCTGTTCGTCACACGGGACAGGGGACACGCCGACAACAGGAGGGGCGCGGCACAGGAGCAGGTGTAGCAGGAAGAGGAGCTGATGTGACGACAACAGACACACAACCTCAAGGAAGACAATGAGATATCTCCTCTCTAGGGAGGTGGTGGATGTCTTTAGCCCTCCCATTACATTAGCCTAAATTCCTGCACTTCAGGTAGAGCCTGTGGCTTTAGCAAAACCAAATCCTTTTCAGCAGCTCCCTATGAGCCTAGGTATCCCTGCTCCTGACCTCTCAGCTTTTATGTGGTAGTCTAGTCTAGACAACTTGTTGTGACTACAGTAGGTGTAAAATGCACATTTATTGTGGCTAAGTATAAGATCTAGCGGTGTTAATGAAGAGGATCTAAGGTTGGAAGTTGTTAATTTCTCCAAAAAAAGGGTTAAGGGTTAAAGGTTGTGTGTGTGATTAGCTGTTCATTTATGATGCTGTAAAATATTTATTTTAGAAAAATAGAAAATATTTTATTCAGTCCTTGTTCCTGCCCCACTTTTGGTTTCTCCTTCTAACCATCCTGTGATGGTAACATCTATGAGCTCAAATAAGTGTAAATGGAAAGCAAAGTAAGTGAACTGGTCTATCATTTCGGTTATTTCGTTCGTACTTATTTCATTCCATTTCATATAGCGTCTGATCTCTATCCATTTGGATTTGTTTGCTTCCTGGTAGGTACTGGTAGGTAGATACTTTCTGCTTAAAACCAATTGCTACTGTTTAGTCGTGGCCTCAACCAATTGCTACTGTTTGGCCATGACGCATGTTACCCGTTGGAATATATTGTTTGAAATCTCTATTCGCTGATTGGTCCGTCCGCGGTAGGAGACGGAGCAAACAGAAACGAATCACTAGTTTCCTGACTCAATGGTGGAGGCAAATGAAATTGGCCGGAAGCATTAGGCGGCGCTAGCCTGGCTAGGTGTCATGGAGATGATTCCATAATTTTGTGAGATAATTCTATCATCTCACAAAATAAACAGAGCATGAGACAAGAGGAAACAGACACAGATATAAAGCATGTTAGAGTTTCTTTTTTATTTGCGAATATGACAGACAGCTATGATCTCTTTAACTCATCTTTGTAAAACATCTGCTCTTTTTTAATTAGTCTATACTGTACCTTTCTATATACCATAAATCATAATAACCTGGCTGATTAAATACTACATTCTGCAAGCATAGATTCTTTTTGACATGTATTTGGACAAAATGTGCATTGAGAACTTGTGTGGTATACTTCCATTATTGCCCTGGGGCCATGCATACAGTATGTATTGCTGGATTATCGGTGCTAAAGTGCCTAAACATCAATAAGTATTATTTTATGATATCCAGCAATATAGAATGCATATTCTAATACAGTACACGTTACAAAAGAACATTGCCTAAAATGTACTTTATAGTGAAAACACAGATTATTCTCTGATTATTCCCTTTTCCTCCTTTCATTTCACATTGTGACTTTATACTGTATGTCATTCATTCAAAACTGCTGGCTCGAAGTGATTTAATTTACAGTTGTGACATTGTTGCAAAATTGAGTTAAAGTGACCTTGCTGGGTCTTTACATAATCTTGTGATAATGTGCGTATTTTTTTTATTATAATGTGCTGAGAATGGTATGACATTAGTCCAAGTCTTGTAGGCTCAGAGAGGCTAAATTGCTATACTTCATGACATTCAGAACATACTATATGGATCTGATGCAACAGCTTATACTCACTCCCACCCTTTGGATGGAAATAATACAACATTTTGTTACTTTGCTATCAAAGCAAAATCCAGCACTAAGTGCAATTTGATGACTTCTTTAGAGCAACATTGTTTGTGATGCACATTCCTGTTTCACAGTTCATTTTCAGCTCAGTATGGCTATCAATTGATCGGCTATATATTTTGTTATACATGCTAATGGTTCATTGCAGTCATGCAAATTCCATCTTTTGTATGGTGTATCTCATAAAAGACAAAAGTATTAAAAAATCTGAGAAATAGGATGCATCTCCACAATGTTCCCATGCACAGGTAGGAAGTTGATAGAAATCCCTTTGATGAGAGGAGGTGAATAGAATGGTCCAAGGATAGAGCCTAAAATCAATAAAATACATTAATAAAGACACATTGTATAGATTAAACGAGAAGTGTCTCTTACCTATGCCTGCATGCTGACATATGAGACACTTTATCTGCTAGTGTAGTGTATTTTACAGAATATGACAAAGAAGTACTGTAAAGGTTAAAACTATACTTGAGGTTTTCGACATGGGTGACATAAACATGACATGACACGTCATGAGCGTCTAATGACACTCAAAAAATGTTTACTTGAGGTTTTCGACATAAGAGTGACATTAACCTGTCATAAACATGACATGACACATATCATGAATGTGTAATGACACTGAAAAATGTTCATGACTTTGTCATTAATCGTCATTCATTTTTGTCATGTCTGACCCCCAAATAGTGTCAACTGTACATTACAAAAACCGAATGACACTTAATGACAACAGTTATGAACATTAAAAAAGGGTTATTCATTTTCATGACACATGACGCTTATGACAGGCTCATGTCACTCTTATGTCGAAAAGTAAAGTATTGTTTCAAGTGTAAGTATTCAAATCAATGAATGATTTTTTTTCAGCCCATATTAATCAAGCCCTATTTAAATTAAATTGCAAATATTGTTTTGGCAAATATACATACCTGTGTTATTCTGCTACCTGTACTCCTGCACAGTTGTCTTTGCTTTCTGATGCTATTGCTAAATATTCCTCCCTGTGAAAGGAAAAAAATACATAAATGTCTCTGACATTTTTCACCAAAAGTATAAAATAACTTTGTTTCCAACAGGATAGCATAAGGCCAATACAAAACAATAATTTATTGCTAACTAAATAAATGTTTATTTAAATATCTATCTATATGTACAAAAATGACAGATTAAAAAAAGTAAGAATAAGCTAACAGGGATTTCAGGATATTAAATTGTTAAGACTACCATGATGTTCATGACAGAAATATGGATTTTCAGAAAAAATCACTTGTCCTTGAAATACAACATCTAAAAATATATATACTGTACACGTTGAACATTCTTAAGTACTTACGCGCTCGCTCTTAATGCCTCCTCTCCAGCTGCCATGATCTTCCTGTAGCAGTACACCATCTCTACCAGGAGCCAAAGCTGAAGTCCAATGATGGACACGTACATCATGACCTCGGACACAATGGAGGCTGTGCTACGGGTCGCTGTAAGAGGGAGAAAACATGGTGAGAGGGTTAAACATGGCTCATTCACATAAAGGGTGCAGGCAGTGCAGTATGCTGAATGAAAGTACAGTATGTGTATGTTTGAGTGTATCTTTTAGCCCAGGTCAGAGGTGGCAAAACTTTCCTGCTTGTGAGCCACACCCAGAAAAAGCCAATGCACAAATAAGAGCACTAATTTTTAACCAGTTTCAAGTGAAAAGGAGACTGTGTTTTAGATCAGAACGCTACACTATTTAATGATACTATTGACAAACATGTCTAGTTCTAGAGCACTAGTAATAAATCATGAAATGCAATGGATATCCAGCATAATATTAGACACCCTTGGCCTGGGTAAGCCAATTTGCTCTGCATACTGTAGTCTGAAACAGGCCCAGTACAGTCCATTTCTGATGCATCAAAAACCCAACAACCAATGAGCACCACTTTTCTAATATGGGGCAGGATTTAGCCTATGATTGTAATTATTTCAGTCCAGCTTTCCTACAATATCAAAGTAAACTGATAACTGATTTTTTGCAAACCAAAGTCACAGACTCGAGAGGGGTTTGGGAATCAAACTTGGGTTGTCCAATTGCCAATGTGACGTAATAGCAGCTCCACTAAGTCTGCATATCACATTCAAGCGTGTGGTAGCTATATCAAATATTACATGAGTGAATGTACAGCTGCGTTCAAGACGACTCGGGACCAATAGTATTCCACAAGACTTACACATCAGTTTAACTTAAAACTTCATGCTGACAACGCCCCTGAAAGTGGGTAGTCAAACATTCTTCTCCAGGCGAAGAGGGACAATTTGTGTTTAGCCAGGATATTGATGACATAAGACAGTCCCTTTGTTTCAGACCATTAGATATAAAGCAGACATATTTGTCTACACTGCAAATTCCTTTAAAACACTTTTTCCATGAAAGGGTTTGGCAAGCTTATCAAATAAATCAAAGGTACGGATTTACTTGCCCGATGAGATTAACATCTCAATCTTAGTGTCCCCTCAAACACCAATAAACCCTGAACCCTAAAAGATGGCATGGCATGAATTCAATAATTAGTTGACACATGCCACATGCCACACATGCCACCGGCATTCCGAGCTTAGGGTTAGGGAGCTCATTGGGATGCAACTCATGATCCATTTCCCTAAATCTGAATCCATTAGTAGGCATTCACAGCAGTAACCTGGAAGTCCAGAGATCTCGCGAGAGCACAGTTTGAATCGTGCCTGCAAATACTCTGGCCAGGAGCAATAATGCACGTTACGTTTACCCCAAAAATGTGAGGTAACCAATCAGAGCGTTGCTTCTGACATAGGTGGGCCAAAGATGAGCTAAAATGATGATGACAGTGCTGGCTTGAATCGTTCCTTGTTGTGATTGATCGTAGTGTTAGCTGTGAGACTTTCAAATGCATGCCTGGTGCCGCTGCTCAAGGCCTGACCCATGACCTGAAAGATTATCAGAGTTTGGATTTCCAGGCTATCACAGCAGAGGTGTAGAAGCTATTTCTTTTAGTGGGGGTACACAATATCATGTAATAAATGAATGCCTAAAATTAAAATGTGAGAAATAGCCTCTGTTCCAAGAAGTGGGGTGACTGCAACACCCACTACACCCCTGACTCTCACTCAAATCTTGAATTTCACATTGTGAGCCTCCTATTCTCCTTTCCAGGTGCTGTAAACCAATTGTAGTACTCTAGCCATAGTCCAGTGTGTTTTTATCGACAGCAAAAGACAGTATCAAACCTTTGGCCACAACACTGAGCTTGACATCTTTGCTGGCTTCGGTGGCATACTCATAGTGTTCATAATACAAGGTCCTTTTGAACAGGCAGCGGAAGATTCCAGTGTCGTTGAAAGTGACATTGTTGATGTAGATGGATGCATCCTGCAGATCTAGAGTGCGTTGGCTGCCGACCCACTCCAGGCGATCTTCAAAACGCTCATCTTTAATCGTCGAACTCTCGCCGTCGTAACAGTAGATCTGCGGAAAGTAAGAGGATGCTTCCTGAGTCAATATATTGAATACTGAATATTACTGCTGACAGATGCAGTGTCAAACTGTCTAAAATCAGTTTGAGGACATGAACTCATTCTTTTGTCTCACGAATAGCCCTGGTCCGGCATGGTGTTCATGTCAGCAAAAAGCCACTCAAGGCCATGGTTTTTGCCAGTTTTGCCCTGGTTAAGTGTGTTTAATAGCCGTGGCACAACCAGCGTAACCCACAGCTTGGAGTGGCTAATTGCTGTCATATGCGCCCTGTCATTCAGTGGGCCCCACCCTTATTTTCAGGTAAGCTGTTTATGATTGTCCTAGCCTAAGTCCTAATTGAAATTATAAGGACCTGAGTGGAACTGATGACGCTGTAGGCGAAACACACTGTTTTCTCTGAATAAAACTAACTAAAGTCAGGCTGTATGCGGCAGGTCCTCTTTTTTAAATGGAAGAGCCTGTGAAATGAGGACATAGACATAGACATACAACTAATATTATTTTTTTAATCACAGGTTGTTAGTAGAAAGAAAAGTATAACTGAAAAATTACTAACATCGACAAACTGGGATTCTCCTTTGGCCATGAAGTACCACTCGACAATTGCAGAGGCGTCCACCTCTCCCCTCATCTTGCAGGAGATGCAGCCCAGCTTGAAGCCCTGGCCGGCCACCGCCTCTGTGTCAGAGTCCACCTCAGCACAGGCTCCATTGACCAAGTACACTACACATGCAAGAAACAGATATGGATACCATTAGACAAAGATCTAACATCGAACATGAAGTATACATAGTGCAGACAGTCCCGAGCCACATAATTCACACACTACCATCCAGAAACAGAAATTGAAGAGCATGACATGATAGAGCAAATTATAATGGCAGCTAATCATCTGATCGTACACGTACAGCAATAGGATGGGCCATTCGAATATGAAATCCAACAGTGTGGTACACAGTTGAAGGGAAAAAAATACTGATATGCAGGGCTGGGTCAATGGTCAAATCTCAACTAGTAACTGAAGGAAATCGCCCACTCACCATTTATTGAACACAGCAAGATAAAGACAAAAACATCCAATGGAGACATTTTCACTTGGGGAAAGTCCATTTAACTCCACACGTGATAATTTCTTCTGTGAATACCACTTCTTCCTTGTGTCTCTTCTTTTTTTTAATCTGAAAACTTTCAGTTCATGTAAATACAGTTTATGCCCCCTGCTCACAAGGAGGCCATTTTAGTTGCACAGTGGTGTGTAACACTTCACAAAGGTGTGCATTACATTTGCAATAATACAACTCTTGGAGGGGGTCTCTTCAGAAATCAAAGAAGAAATAATGATGGGTGTGATGGCCCTCACCCAACTGAATCTTCTTGCTGACTTTTGGCCTACCGATCAAATTAACAACTGCTTTGGACTAGGCCATAAACAATAGCAATAGAACCCTGCTCTGTCATGGAAGACTTTTGGACCATGTGAAAATAAAATGTATATTTTACAAAATAATATGTTTTTAAACTCTCATACCATGCCAAACTGTGAATAGGAGATAGGCAATAAACTAGCAGCTTATAATTAAAATAGGTGCAAAATCAAACAAAGGCCTACCTCAGAAAGAAAGAAAGTGCTTCTTATTTTTGGCTCAATTTTTTCAACAGCTAAAACTATAGTTCATAATGTTTATACCATAGATAACTGTATTGCTTGCAATGTATTATTGCTTTGCAAATATCTCATACGGTTCTATCAAATAACAAACCGCTCACTCATCATTTCAACATCAGCTGCAGATTGGCTGAATGCCGAAATGTGTGCAAATGTTTCCCAAACGTTTACCCTGAGAATTATCTAATTTCCTGAGTTTACTTTATTCAGGGCTTAAAACGTTAAATTTATCCTTAAAAGAGTGATGAACGAGGCCTACCGCCACGGCAGACGTAAATAGGCGGCTCACACGAATACATCGGATATACAATTTTCCCCTCGGCTAAATATAATGTAATTTGTTTATAATCTGATGCCACCATTTTAATTACGGAAAACGATAAATTAACTAGCCTACACCTGAGACACTGGATGATTTAAAAGCACTATCCCATCCAGCGTAGCCTCCGTATGTATTCACTTTTAATTCATTTGACAATCAGCGCGCAAGGGCATTGAGACGGTCATCAAAGCTAGGCGATTTCAGATATGGTCCATCGGCAATTTAGAGGCTCACATTACTGTCCTGTCGGCTGTCGCTGTCCTTCACAAATGTCTTCCTCTTATTTTCTCCAATTTTCTCTCTTCACAAATTCTTCACCTCGTTTCCGGTGAAAATTCCTCTTTTGGATGATTACTCAGGTTTTATTAATCTGACATCATAGGCATCCAAAACAGCGACCTGAAAAGAACCACAGTCGAATGCTTTTGCTAATCCACGTCTCTAGCCTGAAATAGCATGATGAGACAGGCTGTCATCGTGACCTGACCCCTTAACAGAGATGCAAAACCAAATGTAAAACGCCTCCGTAAATGCGCACTTCTGTTTCCAAATAGTTGAGACCAACGTCGCGCCTGACGCTCAGATGGCGTTGAGCTCAGAGTGAGGCTGCGTCTGATGCATTGCGGTAAAAGGTGGAGGGGAAGAGCGAGGGGGAGGAAAGAAGCATGGGCGACGGTGCCGAAAGATGCTCGTCGTGAATAGCTAGCCTACTATGAGAACGTGGGTACCGACGGGAATGTTTACATTCATTCAGTTGTCGCCCCCTCTGATTTGATAGTGATGACATCCAAGACCCCCATCTTTTGTCGGGACATGTATTTCAGGCTAGGCTACTTGTCACCCTTATCTGTCACTACTTACTTGACATTAAATGGTTCAAATCATCGAAATAATCATTGAATCAACACAAAGCCAATGCACTTCCAGCTAGATGAGTTATAACTCGAGTTTAATGATATTTACAACTACAGGTGTGTTTGCTTGAGTCTGGAGACTTTCTGCAAGTTATTTGTGTAAATAGCCCATAGCCTACTGATGACAGGCAGTAACGAAAGGCAAATACCCACATTCACTGAACGCGCAAGTAAGTTTTATAATATATATTTATCATTTAAGTTGTATGAATGGAATTGTTGAATGCAAAACCTTTCCATTTATCCTAAAGTATCACAAATCAAAACACAATAATTTTAATATTTTTGAATATATTGAATATATAATCATCTGAATGGATTATTTAATGACATGAAGGATTTATCCTCTTTCTGGTTGATGTCTGAAACAGTGCAATGTAAACACAAGTACAAGCATTTAGAGTACAGAGCCTTTATTATCGTTTCCACAAGCATGATAACGGACACTCACACAGAAGCATTGAGAAGGTTGGAGGAAGGAGAAGAGGCACTAGATATGCTAACAACCTATGGGTTATAACTGTATACTGTATGACAGACATATGAACTCTGTATCCTCATATCTAAAAATCAAAACATTGAAACTAATAAAAATAATCCTTTAAAAAGTATTCATTTAAGGATTGTTTGGCATCCACTCATTTGTCTTGTCCAATGTGCCATGTCCGAATCTGTTTTTTTCCTTTGACAATTCCTGCTGGATGCATCCACTTCATAACTGCCACCTGAATTTCAACATCCGAGGATTCGGAGGCAAATTGAATTTGTCCAAATTGCTCCTAAGAGAATAAAAAAGACAGTGCATCCAGATTGTTTAAAGTAGGCTAAAAAACTCACCAATGTAACTGAAAGTCTTTTCAAGGGTTTGAGAATTTTGTGAGTGAAACTTACTTGTCAAAACTGTTCTTAATTGAAGGGAGCAGTGGGCTGTCTTTCCATTGATGCTTCCCCACCAGTTGAAGGCGTTGAGGGCGTTGAAGGCATCCATTCAATCTGTCTCATTTGACGAGCCTTTCTCCCACCTTCCCTGTCTGCCGCGAGCTGTAGCCACCTCTTAATTGCAGCCTCAATTTCCATATCCGAAGATTCAGAGGTCATGCGATTTTGCCGAACAGCTCCTATGGAGTAAGCAGAACAAAATCCAGGGTTGACCCATTTCTGAACTAATCAGGAGTGAACTTGTGTTTTGAACGTGTTTAGGGGAACTCGTCCGTGAACTTACTTGTCAAAACATCTTTTAACTGGAGGGAATGGAAGGCTGTTTTGCCATTGATGCCTCTCCAGTTGATCTTCAAGGCAAGCGTATTGGTGAGGAGGTGACTCATCATTCTCCACACACAATCTTTAACGTTCATTCCACCTCTTAGCGCCAGTGTATTGATCTGTGAAATTGTGTTCAATAATACAAATGGAAAAAGAGCATTAATTGCTTTGTGAATTTTTTTTAGCCAACTTGAATGAGATGTATTATTGTTTTAGGCAGACAGAGAGACAGATAGATCTACCAACACCCCAAAAATCTATACAAAGCACTAAGCCATTCAGTGGATGGTTTTAGGGTTAGTTGTGCATAATTTAGTAATATAATTATAATATAGTAATATAATTTAGGCCCTGTATGAAATTATAGGCTAAAGTCAGATAGACAGACAAACAAAGGAATAGATAGACAGACACATAGACAGATAGATAGATAGATAGATAGATCAACCAACACCCCAGAATATATAACAAGCACTCAGTCATTCAGTGGCTGAAACACTGTTTTAAGGTTAGTTGTGCATAATTTAGTAAGCCGAATTAGCATGAATACCCACGCTGCCTTGCGCGCTCGTTCTGAACTGCACAGCAGCCTGGAGACCATGGCCCACATTTTCGCATGGATTTGGGAACCAATCACAGAACAAGGAGAGATGGCAAGACAATGCGCAAACTTTAGGTCAAATGGAACCTAAAGTCCCCTACGAGAAAATGTAGGTACAACCTAGACAGAATTCGCGAACTGGACACTAACGTTAACAGATGGCATATGAAAACAAAATGGACATGCCCGGATTAGTTAGCGCTGGCTGCCGTTTCGCTATTCGGTCTACCGTGCATGAAAATCTTTCGTTCTCATACCTATTGAGAGCACTTAGCAGCATGAAAAGGCAGGGCTATGTGTTGATTCACTCTGGATAATCCCTTTAATACTAGAAGAGATATGGCTAAGGTCAGGTTGCCACCACAGTTACAATTACAGAACGGAATGACAAACTACAGCAGAGAGGGAATTGGGGAGCTCTCCTTCCCAATAAAAAGTTATAAAATTTAGATCATTTGTACTGTATATTAGTGCTGTAGGTCATTTGGCCTTGTTACTAAGCAACCCAGATAAACATGTGACTTGGGTGCCATTTCTGACCGTGTTTGTATCCCCTTTAGTGACAACTCAATAGAGTATGTGAAACAAGCCCCAGGTTGTGAGTGTGTCTCTCACCAATTTATGTTTAAGGTCGGAACTGAAGAGCAGCCGAGCCTCCAGGTCATGCAGAGTGTCCAGCTCCTTCAGAGGCAGCAGTCCCGGCTCCAGCTCATTGTCTCCGTCATCCTTGCTGTTTCCCTGTGGAGGCTCTATGGTCCTGGAGATGACATTCAGCTGCTCCAGGATCAGCTCTTGGTTTGTAAGTAGATTATGTAGGAGCGCTGAAAAAACAAACAAACAAAAAAATAGGAGGACAGGTGATGTTTTAAGAAGGGTAAGACTAAGGCTGCAGGAGTATCTCTACTTTAGACTAGGAAAAGTAACGAGAAGTTTGTGTACAACACAGACCAAACAGTAGACTGGCAGATAACATTAACTGAATGAGGCACAGAAACTCTCATTTCATTTCATTTTTTTATGCCCCATTCAATTAGCTTTAGCTTCTGCTTTGCAATTTGGCCTATGTTGTATCAATTTTTCACTCTCCTTTTCCTACAAGCAGACCATAAACTATAGGGCTATGGATTGAATTTGAACACATCCGATTTCTCCTTTAAATCTTCTTTTTTTTTTTGGGGGGGGGGGCAGTCAGGACTTAGGGTTTGGGAGGATACTGGGATTCAATCAGTGCATATTTCAGGGTGCTTTTGGTGCACGTTGTGAGCAGTTCACGTCAGTACTCAATACTTACTACAGACGGGATCAGTCCCCCTGCTGTTTGTCTCTGGCATGGCAGGAATGTCATTGGGGGATCCACAGTGCTGACATATGACTGTGGGTGCATTGGAAGGCATGCCATCATGCATTTGTTCACTGTCTTCAGAGTCGTTCATCCTAGAAATTGTAAAACAAAGATAAAAGTACAAATGTCCCAATCCAATACTAAAGCAGCGAGTAATCAAAGAGTAAATAGATTAAACAATTTAAGTAAACTGAAATGCCTTGACTTTGTGATTGGCTGAATAATGCCAGTTAGGCCAGTGTCTTTGAGGGTTCAGGGCTTAGGGTTGGCATTGACATTGAGGTATCTCAAAACAGTCAAAAATCTTGAAATTAATTCATATTCTGCGGACAACCTATTGGGTCATTCCATGTCAGTTCATCCAGGGCCCACGCACTTGGGTCTCAAAAAATGTACCAGCATACAATATTTGAGCCAAAAGAAGTTGGCCAAAATAAGAGGCCGAACAAAATCGACACCCTCCTCCCTCTGTAAAACTGGCTGTAACTTGGAAAGGATTGATCTTCACATAACAAAAATGTACAAAGTGTCTCCTGAGTACCATAGATACACTTGGTATTTTTTTTCTTTCAGATTTTTTTGAGACTAAAGTGCATGGGCCCTGATTGAGTTGACATGGAATGACCCTATTCTTTCTTACTTTTCTCTTACATTTAACCCATGATTTACACTATATTTGTTTTGTATATTGATATTTATTCATTTTTTTTAATTACATCATATACAGTCCCATGATGTAATGGCTGTAGGATATGAAAAATGGCTTACATCATTTCCCGCTTCCTTTTGGAACTCCCTGGTTCAACTTCTGAATGAAGATCAGGTTGGTCCTCAACCAATGACAACTTCCTGTGTGCATCACTGTAACTGGCTATTAACAATACCAACAAGGAACACAATAAAAGTTAGGCTTACTTTCACAAACTCGCAAGCTACAATGTCGTAATTTTAGTGTTGTCAGATTGTGGTCACTTTGTCACATACCTGCAGTGTGCAACAAGGATATTTTATATGGCAGCCAGTTTGCACATGGCTGTTCCTGACACCTTGAGGCCTTCAGGATCCTTTGTGTTTTGTAGGGTGGCCACAGACAAACTCCATCCTTGACCCAATTTGCTGGAACTACCTCCACCTCTTCCGTGTCAATAAATTTCACAATGTGATACATGCTGATGCAGTAACGGGCCTGAAAATGCACAAGATCAAACCGTATTCATCAATTGAGCACTATTCGCAACCAATTAAATATCCACATTAGCAATGCCACAGAGTGTTTATGCAGCAGTGTTTGTTTGAGGAGCCATAACCTTATCATTTGCACAGGCCTTTCTTTCAGTTTGTCTTTTAACAACAGCAACTAGTTAAAAATAGTAGCCAATAATAGGCTTTCTGTCCACACCAAATAACACATTCTGTTGGTGACCAGCTATTTTAGTGCTATTGTCAACTCCTTCAACAACATAAGCAAAAAAAAATCATGAAGATAACGTTAATACCACTATGCGCAGAATTAATTCTCTAAAAAGGTACCATAAACTAGGCCTACAATTTGTACAGACACATAGCCCACACACACGCAAAGTCGCGCAGACGTCCGAGGCTAATGACTTCACATCTCAAACACCCTTTCAAGTGGCCAAACGTGAATGGATTTTGGCCTTTCTAGGCCAAGTGAAATGTCAAGAGAACTGCACGGCCTTTGGTGGTCTTTTTAAAAATATACAGTATTTAGACCTAATGGGTGTCCATCAAAATACTGATTTAAATTATTAAATGAACTTGCTTACTACTGTGTTTGTACAGACTAACATAAGGATGTGGGTTTTAGGCCTGAATATAAGCATAACATTCTGTGCTACATTCTGTCGTTCGGAAGAAACTTGTTCAAGCTCACATATTTTATATGCAAATCCTTTTAATTACATATACATATGATATAACATAATGCCTGCAATATCAGTCAAAAAAGATTTGTTAAACAAAAAAAGCGTCAGGCTATTTATTGCTAAGGTTGGTCCTTTCATTCCTTTAAGGAAGAGAGACGTAATGCTACTGTACATCATTCGGTTTACAGACAGTAGCTAACATTAGTAACGTTATTCTTCAATGGAGAAATATCGAAAGCGTTGTGATCACAAGAAGTATATCTGAATGGCAATGCCTCGGGTCACATGTCACTCCTACATTAACGCCAAAGAAGACGGCAGAATATTCCTTGAAAGAAAATTGAAAAGCGGCGTAACATTAAGCAAACCGGGTTGGCTAGCAAGCTAACAAACTGGCTAGCTCGAGGTAGCAGCTAACATTAGCTAGCTAATTGAGTTACCCCTTCTCGGACCTTCCTTCGCGTTCTTTCAACGGTAAGGTGATTTGTCAGATTTTTGTTAATTTGATCTGTTGCTATGCTGCTATATTACCTTGCATCCATTATTGCAGGTAACGACTAAACCTGATCAAAGATTTTTTTAGTCTGGTGGGTAATCCTTGAGCAAGTTAGCTAGCCACCTAGCTAGAGTTAGCTTGATAGGTCGTCGCTCTGCGGTGCTGGCTGGAGTCGACAATCGAATTTGCTACATTGTATCACAATTGTTATTCTCTGGCGCGTGCCAATCGATCTATCCTGCTACATTTGGCACAAGGCTTTGCAAAGGGTTCTTAATCACGAAAAGGATGAATTACCTTATCGAGTTAGAATGCTAGCTTCTCAGTTTTTGTAGCACATGCAGATAGCAGCTGTCTGGAATGGATCCGGCCCTAATCCGGCGCAGATCCGGTGGATCTACGCCAGATAAGGGCCGGATGCGTGCCAGAATCAGCTGGTTGCTGTCAGAGGGGAAAAGTTCCAGGCAACGGAAGATAACATTAGATAACTTAACTCAGAAGTTGAGCCTGGGCCTGGCAACACATCAGAGTATGTTTAAGTGACAAATATTGGCAAGGAATTGGTCTCATTACTTAGCTAGTTAGCCACCTTGCTACCTGGCTAACCTTGGTGTTACTGAGACTAAAGCAAGAATAATATATACGACTTTGCTTACTGACTGAACAGGTCAGACAGATAATACACTTTAGTTTTGTCGTAGTAAAATTGCATAATTGAAACAAGGCACAAATCATATGTACCATTTGAGCTTGCAACCAGGAAAGGTTGACATCTTTTTGACGCTAGCCGCAGGACACAGTTGTGTGCAGTATTGAAACTCAGTAATGTCGGTGTGGTTGGCATGTTGCATGCTGTTACACTGCCTGTGGCTACGGTTCATTTTTATGTAAGGATAACGATTACATCTGCCCTGATGTCTGAAAAAGTAAAGTACCGGTGCATTCTACTTTCAGGCCTGACCAATGGACAGGGCTTGCCGAGGGGCTACCGCCTCTTCTGGCACAGCAATCCAAGTGTGTTTTCCGGACGTGCAAGGAGCGCTCCTTGAGAAGTTGAACCAGCAACGCGAGGATGGCATGCTCTGCGACCTCTCCATCCACGTGCAAGGACAAGTGTTCAAGGCCCATCGCTGTGTTCTTGCAGCGTCCTCGCCTTACTTTCACGACCAGGTAGTGATACACTTCTTTAATAATTCGGATGCAGGTTTAGGCCTACTGGGCAATTTTGAGGTTAATCAAACTAAGCTTGATAAACTTGGTCCTTCAAGTTGCTGGATACTGGATAAGTTACAGCTAGGCCTTTGACCAAATAAAGATGCAAGATTCAAAAAGATTCATGGTCTATCACAACTGAAAATTGTCTTGGGTGGGATGAAAATTGAATATTCTCAATTCTCAATTATAAAAAAATCTGCTGCTTGGTGATTGACATAATCATTGTCACCAAAGTGAACACATTTGACTGTGAAATAATGTAAAATATCCATTTACAGTATACTGACACCATATAAAACCTGTTCTTAGTGTTGAATCTGGATTTTTTTTCTTTCTCAGGTCCTCTTGAAGAATGTTACTACCGTATCTCTTCCATCGGTCATGGACCCTGTAGCTTTTCAAAGTGTCCTGAGCTCTGCCTACACGGGGCAGCTCAGCATAGTTCGCGATGACATAGTCAATTATGTAACTGTGGCTAGCTTCCTGCAGATGTGGCACATCGTGGACAAGTGCACAGAGGTGCTAAAGCAAGTGCGCCCCCTAGTAGAACCAAGTCCAGTGGAAATCACACCGCCCCATGGAGGCTCCTCCAGGCATCAGTCCCCAAGTAGCTCAGACTGCTTTTATGTAGACACGGACGATAAGGGTCGAGAGAAGGGCCAAGACTGCATATCATCCCTGGATAAAGCGCACAGGGGCATGGAGCAAAAGGGGCCACTACCCCCTTTGGCTACCTGGAGGAGGCCCCACCTGACCACCAGATGGCGAGCTCAGGCATCGCCACACCCCGAGTCCTTCACTCAACCCTTACCATTAGCCTCTGGGCCTGTCTTCAGCCCTGAGAACAACGAGGATCTCTCCGCCACTGAGGGTGTGTCCGTCCCTGGCGGCAGTGGCCACACACATCCCGCAGCTGCCTTTGGACACATGGGGAGAGGGTTAGAGACTGTTCCCACACGGCTGGAAGGGCTGGCCGATCCCTCTCACCTTAGAGAGAAGACGCGGCTGAAAGGAACTCCTGCAGGCCGCAGAAGGCAGCCCAGCTGGGACCGAGAGGGAAGAGACGATGAAGCTCTCCAGGAATCACACAGTGGAGAGAGGGGCATTGAGGCAGATGAAGGTGTGGGGGAAGGTTTGGTAGAGGAAGCCACAACTAAAACCCAAAGGGCTCAGCGATCTGGTGAGTGTTCGCTCTGAAATGTGCATGTGCAGATGCCAATAAGCTCTGCATTGCAAGAGAGTATTTCCAATATAATATAGTATTCCGTAACCCTGTCATTGTGTAGTCAGTGAGTGCTGTCAGAAAAAAACAAGAAAATTTGGTAAAATATAGACAGAATAGCAAACCGTCAGATAACATCAACTCAATGGGGAAACTGAAACCCATATTCAGCCCATATTCAGCTAGTGTTATTCTCAGAGTCTTCTTCCTACCAACACCGTTCGTGACCGTGAACAACAGGGCTATGGTTGGAAGTTCTGCAGGCCTCATTTCGATTGACCAAAGATTATTCCCCCGTTTGCATCCATCATAATAGTCCCGTCTGTTTTGAATCTTGTAATAACATAAGTGTTTCTCTCTCCTTAGGTGACTTCACCCCAAGCACTTCACTACTGGAAGGACAGACAGAGGCCCCAGAGAAAGAAGTGGAAGAGGTTCGGTCCAACATAGGCCTGGCAGACACTGCAGAGGGCCGTCAGCCGCTGCCATGTGGGTCTGGCTTGTGTTCAGCTCCCCCCGCACCGGATCAGTGGCAGGCAAGCCCATGGCTTCAGCAGAGAGACTACAGGAGAGAGGAAGAGGATGAGGTGGAGGAAGACATGGACTTTGAGCAGCTAGGGGATGGTGTGTTTGGCGGGGAAACGTATGACGAAATCGAGGACGGGACGGGTCAGGTGTCTCAGAGACCTCTGCTTCCGTCGCCGGATGACGGACATTTCATCCCTGGGCAGTCAGACCTCAGCTGGGTTGCTGGTGGCGGCACCGGCAGCGGAAGCCACCACTCCCCATCCTCCACCCCCTTCCACCCCTCCGCCTCACCCCCGATCCCCTCATCCTCGTCTCCACAGCCCAACGCCACAGGCCCATACACGGGCAGGCTCCACTTCTGCCACTGCGGCAAAGCCTATACGCTAAAGAGCATGCGCGACCGCCACGTCAAGATGCAGCACCTCAATCTCAGGCCCTTCTCCTGCCCTGTGTGCTCTAAGTCCTTCAAGATGAAGCACCACCTCACCAAGCATCTGAAGACCCACGGCAGCGTGCGGCCCTATGAATGCGGCCTGTGTGGGAAGAAGGTGGTCTGGAGGGACAGTTTCCTTAGACACCAGGCTCGCTGCGAGCGACTGGCCAGGGCCGGAATGGCCGCCACTGGTGACGATGGAGCAGACGCAGGGGACGATGGGTACATTCCACATGATGGTGACAGTTTCCTGTCTGACGGCAGCCACGTCAAAGTGGAGAAGATGGACTTTAATGGAGATGAGGTGCCTGCTATGGCTGGACTTGACAATATGGCATTTCTGTCTGGTGGAGGCAGTAACCTAGCTGCCCCAGAGAAGACTCTGGATGGGCATGTTTTGAAACAGGAAGCAGGAGAGGGGTTTAGCTGACTGTAGAGAACAGAACTATCTACTGTATGTGCTGACAGAAAGCACAAGCATAAGGGCAGGGTTTAAGAAATCTTTGCTACCAAAGTGATAGACTATCATTCGTGTTTATTTAGGAAGGAAGGGTCAACGAGTATTAACATACTGGAGATATGAGAATGCTGTATTTTTTAATATATGCACAAGTTCATAGTTGTACAAAAAATGTGAATAATTCCTAATATTGTCTTTTAAGATGCTCACTTCACTATACATGATTTCAGTACAGTTGTGTTAACTGTGAAGTATGTTTTAACCACATCATTTTTTTTGCATTGTATCACAGTATTTAATTTACCAGTTAGCAAGAGGCTGACGGGCCGCTGGCATTTTGCTCATCAGTTTTCCGACAGTCCTCCAGTGGGCCCCTGCTATTTTGCCATATATGATATTTTTTAATGAATTGCTATCTGGGAAATTCAATGCTTGGATGTTCCATTTCATTCCCAGACAATTTCCTCTATGTTAAAGGTGACTTAGAAGATCTTGCATGGTTTTAGCGCAAATTCATTTTTGTCTCAAAGCTTAGGCATCTCCCTTTGATGAGCTTGGTGCCGGCCCCCTGAATACTTTATGAAAAAGTCTGGTCTCTGGAGACAACACAGGGGCTGTAAATGTCAAACAAACACTGTAGGTGCACAGGCTGTGCACCGAAACATAAAAAAACACCTTTCAGCCAAACAACATCGGGAGGAGTGGGGGCCATGAACAAAGTTGATTTAGTAGCGTGAATTTGAGAATAGCGTTTTGTTTGTTTTTGTCTGTGTTTACGTGGAATCATGCAGGATCTCAGTGCACCTTTAAGACATATATTCAATGTTACAAAGGAAGCCCTGTGGGAACAGCTATGGAACTAGAACTTGAAATGGTCTATAACCATATACAGTACGGTGAAATAGCTGCGGCCTACTGGTGGATCTATTGGAGAACTGGTGGACTCATTGGAGAACCAATGAGTAAAACCACCAGCGGACCAGCAGTTTGGCCATCGCTGGGCCGCTGGCAGACCGCCAACCTCTTGCTGTCTGGATTGTTACAGATCCGATTGGTTTTCCATCTAAGAGTTGCTAAGCCTGAACCGGGGAAACCGTTATGTTGTCTGAACTTGCTTTCAAGAGGTACTGGAACAGTTAATGTCCATCAGCAAGCATTGCAATGTACATCTTTTGTGGAATAATGGACCTTCAGAATGCTGAATCTCCTATGAGCTACTTAGTGGAAGCTCTTATCTCAAATGTACATAGTTTGCACACGTTAGCATTTGTCAGTGTAGTCCTGGCATTAAATGGACAACATTTATTGACTTCACTAACAGTTCTTCGCCAAAGTCCCAGTTTCCTTACAGTCTAAAAGACTTCATAATGCCTATACAATAATTTTACAATAGTTTCATCAATACAAAAGCAGTCACCATTATTAAATCAGTACCATCTAACCAGTTTGTGCATGTGTTCTTTCTTTCCACACTCAAATTCACAGCAAAAAGATTCTAATAATATTTAAGTAAGTCATTTAACAATTGTGTTGCTATTATTGCAGCTTAAAACATTATTGTGTGTGTATTTTAATGCACTGTATTGTGCTCTGAAAGTAGAATATTATATTTCCATCAAGATGTAGGCTACGTGAGAATGTATTAACAAAAGATAAAGGCATGATAGAACCACTTCGTCACATCGTTATCTGGGAGAACAGGAAGAGCCCTCTCAACTTCAGTCTCAATGGAGAGACTGGTGACCTTTATGTCCCATGAATGGAGACGTGCAGAACGTTATCTATCAGCGCTTTAAACTAACATTGTTCTTTATAATTTAATATTTTAAAAATATACCAAACCCTAGATCCCAACTGTCATTTGACATAATTTCCAAAACATATTTTCCTGCAACTGATTCATCACAGAGGACGACCATCATGCAGTACTCCCTGTTGATCAACAGGTGGCGATATTAATCAAGCTAAAATGTTATGTGTTGAGTTAACGGAGGTGTTGCATGACGGAGGTGTTTTGTAAGTTACCTCTGATTTCATGGCGCATAATCAAAATCAAAGTTTGAGTTGTTGTTTGCCAACATATAGCAGTAGTCTAAAAAACAAAAACAACATCAATATGGCCATTGTCCAATTAATATTGATTAATATAAGATGTGTTTAGATTTCTAGGCCAA
Organism: Sardinella tawilis; assembly: GCA_030264315.1. Classification (NCBI taxonomy): domain Eukaryota; kingdom Metazoa; phylum Chordata; class Actinopteri; order Clupeiformes; family Clupeidae; genus Sardinella; species Sardinella tawilis. The sequence goes on from JASCQY010000068.1 coordinate 9,844,359, forward strand.
TGCAGCAGCTGGACATTTGTGAACCCTGATTAACAGGTGTTGCATCTGCTGTTAAATGCCACGATTTGTCTAATTCCTTGCTACACTGGAATAACCTGTTTCAGCCTACCTCTGTCCCCTCTGTTACCTCTGAGTCCCATTAATCCTGCTAGCGCCCATTCCATATTCAAGACATTGTTTGTAAAACAGCAACCTCTTAAAGGCTGCAATGATTATGGTTATTTTGGCTATTTTGGAGAGTTTTTTGGTGCCCTGCACATTGACGGTTCTTTGTATTGTGCTTTTGATCTGTCTTGACTACTTTGGTTTAGACACAAGGCAGGGAAAGGAGCCTCCAGGACCCAGAGCCCTCCCTGTTCTGGGAAACCTGCTGCAGCTGGACCTAAATAGGCCATATGAGGGACTTTGTGAGGTGAGATCTGTATGGAAGTTTCTGTTACTTGTCTTGAACATGACCTGAGGGAGGGGTATTCCAAGAACGTGGTTAAATGGCAAACCTGGGTAAGTTAACCTGGAGGTAGTGGTAAACCTGATAATAGAAGAACCCGAGGACCTCATTGGTCATTAGTTAAACATAGCCAACAGGTTACTATATAGACAACAGGTTTACTACTACCTCCACTTAACCACCTACTTAGAGTATCCCTCAGTAATCTGAGCTACACATGTTCATTAATTCACTTGTGCATTAACCCATTGGTTGAATAAGAATGGGCCTAAAGAGATCTAAATTAAATAATTAAACTGTTCCCAATTTTTCTCTAAGGAAAAATAGATATATCTATCTATCTGTCTGTCTGTCTGGATAAGTTTAACTTCTTCTGCATGGTGCCACTGTGCCGCTTATATTACGCTGTTTCTCCACAGCTATCCAAGAAACATGGTTCTGTATTTACAGTTCATTTTGGCCCCAAGAAGGTGGTAGTCTTGGCAGGATACAAAACTGTCAAAGAAGCCCTTGTAAACTATGCAGAGGAGTTTGGGAACAGAGACATCATTCCCATCTTTCATGATTTCAACAAAGGACATGGTAAGGTTTGTTCTCTGTGTCAGCTAAAAGGCAAGAGTGAAGTTTTTGAGGTGGTCGACAGAGATTAATAGTAATCGGATACCAATAATACAATTGTTTTATCAAATTAGATGCATATTTTCAAAACTGTTCAATGTTTCCCTTTGGTTTGGTTGGTGGGCTTTTTAAAACTGTGTTACTGTATTTTCCACTGGTTGGAATACAATACAATTATTTGTACTGCAAAAAACACTGATGAAAGAATTGAAAATAATGCACGAGTGACACCTAAACCTCTGTAAGCATGTGTCAAACATGGCATATGAAACATTGTTGGTTCATGTTGAGACTTAGCGCCAGATTATGGCATACATTGCCCCGGGCACAAAATCATCGAATGAATCACCTAATAAATAAATTGGGAGGTTGAAGGGTTTAGAGGTTTTGCATCCTCTTTTTTATTCAAATAACTTATATCTATTTTCATGTTTCAGTTTCAAACAGATTGAGAGATTATAGGCTACAGTTTAAATGTAAGGCCTACATTGTTTTACAACCCCATCGCCCCGCTCACCTATGGCCACCTGAACCTGGGCTGGATTGGCCCATTTGCGAATTTGGCTCTGCTGCCATAGTCAACTTATGGGAAACACTGCTGTTGATACCAAAAGAGCTGTCGTTACCTACTTCAGCCATACCATTGCACGGAACCCTAGCCTGACGAGCCAGACTATAACATCATAATGTATATAGTCTGGCCATGACTGATAGAGCCAGCTCAATCCTTGGGGCGAAATCAGCATTTTTTTAATGTTATTGTCGGGCTTCTCAGGCTAAAAAAAATCCCCCAAGTTCACTTATGTTTGAAGGTGAAGTAGAAGTCAAATCAACAGGTTTGCGTATGAAGAGCTTTTTTAAAACTGACACCTTTTTAGTAACATTTCAATCTGTGATCACACAGACTTAATCAGCATCACAGGTACAGTTCGGTTCTTCTCAAGAAGTGCTCCAGTTTTAACCTGGAAACAAACATACCTGCCGACCAATGAAGGTCTCAGAGAATAAGGTGTGGTTTCACCTGGTTGTGACAGAATTACATCATGTTGTACACAATATGTGTCCTTACTTGGCCTCCTCTTATTCAAGATGATGTAATTTCCTATATTTGTCATTTTGTGCGATTGGTATGACTTAAAAACACATTTGGTTGCTTCTGACATAGTTTTGTCACTATTTTATCTATTGATCAGAACCTTTGGACCTCTGTCCTGTCTTCAGCTCCTTACATCTCTGCTTTTACTCAAAGCGACATACAGAACAGCATGATTAGGTCACAAGAATGGGTAATAATATAATAAACTCCAGACTGCATGAGATGAGCGCCCTAATGAGTCCTCAGCTGCTGCTAGAGCAATTTCTTTTCAATTTGTAATTTTTTTTTTCAAGTTGAGAGCAAAATTTTATAATGATGCACATTATACTATATACATTACATTATATTGTTATTGTTGAATCAAAGATACTTGTTTTCAGTTAATCTAAAGGAACTTCAGATAAACTCTTTGTCATTTTCCAAAATCATTCACTTTAGACTTTAGACTCAAATTTTCTTACTCTCTTTCCTACCAGCCTGGCTAACACCAGCCTAAATCTCAAGTGAGATTTAGTCTGGGGACCACCTATACATTTTGTTCGTATGGGATTTCAGGTTTCGTTTGTCCAAAAGTTTGCGCATCGCCTTGCCATCTCTCCCCGTTGTGTGATTGGTTCCCAAATTCATGCAAAAATTTTGGCCATGATCTCCAGGCTGCCGTGCAGTTCGAAACGAGTGCGCAAGGCAGCATGGGTATTCCCGGGCCAACCAGCAGCACGCTGTGACCTTGAACAGCAGGGCTATAGAATGCTTCACACTCCATTTCTCCTTTAAGGGCCATTTTGTGGAAATATTTACCTGGGAAATAAAAATGGACCTACTAGTCATGTCTCATTCATCAAAGTTTTATATCATGTTTGGTAAGCCTAGGTTTATAAAAGTAAACTGCTTTCTTCTTCTTTTCAGGAATATTATTTTCCAACGGAGAGACGTGGAGAGACATGAGGCGATTTGCACTCACTACGTTGCGGGATTTTGGAATGGGAAAGAAAGTCATTGAAGAGAAAATCAGAGAGGAGACTCAGTACCTTATTGAAGTGTTTCAACGATTTAACGGTAAGGTACATTCAGTTACAGTTTCATTAGAGTCAGCCAGAACAAAATATTTTATCCAAACATAATTGTTGTCATTGTTTATGTGGCACACACAGGTGATGAATTTGACACTTCCCGGCCAGTGAATTATGCTGTGTCCAACATTGTCTCCGCCATTGTGTATGGAAAGCGCTTTGATTATGCAGACCCTGCGTTTCAGGTCCGTGTTGATAGAGCCAATGAAATTGTTGCGATAACTGGCTATGCATCAATACAGGTAGGCTGTTGTGCTTTAATCAAGGATCTTTGAATGCTCAAATATGCATTATACACTCCCTCAATGAGACACACAAACACATGTGTTGGGATGAACTTTTCTTGTTTAACAAATATGAAATAAGTAAAAGCGCCTTCTTATATTGTAGCCATTGTCTGTAGTCAGTACCGAATACTGCTAGAAGGAGATAGAAGATGACTTTTCCCTTGTTTTTCTCTAAAAAAAACTCAACAATCTGTTTAAGTTATAGTACACAGCTATGTTCAACTCTGTATACCTCATATTTTGCCCAGGAGTGAATAGCATACTGTTAACAGTAGTACTTGGCAAGCATAAATGTTTGATATCATACAGTGTAATTGTATGCATTATTTCAAAATAAATTGCAAAGGAATATCTTCATCCAGAAATGCCAATGTAGGTGAGTGTACTATGCAACTAACAAAATCCAACAAAAAGTGTATGATTGATTCCTCTTTGGGATCATTTCAGGTTTATAACATCTTTCCCTGGCTGCGTCCTTTTCTCTGGAGCTGGAAGCGTCTGATCAGGAAAGTGTATGATGATTTTGATGAGATAAGGCAACTGGCCAGAAAACGACAAAACAATTTGAACCTTCAAGACTGCCACAGCTTCATTGACTCCTTTCTGATACGGAAAAATAATGCAGAGGTATTACGTCTCTCTGCTTCTGTGTTTTATCAGTTTTGGGAAACAGGCCTTGAATCCCCTTGTAAATTTTCAGAACCTTGCACGTGTGTGCGTGCGTGTGCGTGTGTGTGCATGTGTGTGTGTGTTTGTGTGTGTGTGTATTTGTCCAGTCAATGGGGCAGAAGGACACCCTTTTCCATGAGGACAACCTGGTGTACTGTGTGTCTAACCTGTTTGCCGCAGGCACAGACACCACAGGGACTACGGTACGCTGGGGACTGCTGCTGATGGCCAAATACCCTCAAACACAAGGTCAGACACACAGAGATGTATAGTAACTAAGTAGAACTACTTAAGTACTGTACTTAAGTACTAAAACGCAGTATCTGTACTTTATT
>JASCQY010000068.1:9886664-9906646 GCA_030264315.1 Sardinella tawilis
TATATATATATATATATATATATACAGTATATATATATACACACACACACACACACACACACACACACACACACACAAATATACATTACATCATATAACATGCTATAAGTGACTTTTTCCATTTTCAAGAACACACGAAAGAACTGAATATGGACTTTCAGAGCATCAACCACCCATGCAAATGAACACACATGAACAACGACACACCTGCCCACACAAACACAGCAGTGCAAAGACTGACGTGCACTGACAAGCTTGTCTGTAGGCTTCTCCAGTAGACAAAGACAAACTCTCTCAGAAACGCCTCTCTGTTTGCCGGGCTAACCCTAGACAAACACAGTGCATTAATGCATTTCACTTCACTCAGTAGATCTGGTCTGGCAACGCCCCCTATTTGAGCCTCAAAATACGGGAGCCAATCATATGGCTCCAACTGGATCGTTGCCCGATGAATCTGCTGAGCAAATTCAAACGCTCTCAAAGATTGGTCTGGGTCAATCCTGGCAACCTTTTAGTTATCAAAGTCTTATTTTCTATTGATCCAATATACCAACAGCATTTGATTTGATTTGATTTTCAGTTAAAGGCCAATGACACAAAAATACTTTTTTGTTTTTGTTTTTATTTGTTTGTTTGTTTGTTTTTCTTTGCAAGGTTTAAACTGGTTTGCATCAATATTCTGTTTGTCTGAGAGTCCCAGTGGAAATGTTGCATGGATACATGGAGTATGACAACACATTTTATAAAGTTATGACAGATTAGGGGGCACAAATTGCACAACAGTTTTATCTGTGCGACACAGAAAAGGGGGAGAAAAAAATGAAGTGTTTCATTATGTTTCGTCAGCCAAAAGAGTGTGCATGTGCAGGCTATTTGTGAGCATGCTCAAGCTTGTTTCCGTACATTTGTAAGGGTTGTGTTTGCTACATAGTAAGGGAATCCACATACGTAAGTTGCTTATTTGGCAATGTGTTTGATTCGCCATCCCCCAACGTCACGGAAGGGTCTGATCCACAGAGATCGACATCACAAATCCCCGAAAACCCTTTTCTCGTCCTTTGGGTATAAAATACTATTTCACCATATTACGTTAGACAGGGAGAAGTAAAAGTTAAGACTGGAGGAATATCAAAAAGTCATGAATGGGGGATGCTGGGATGTGTCAAACTGTGTCACTGAAAAGGAGTGGCTGTGAGCTCACTATGTACGTTGTTCCTTTTTTCAGAGTGATCTCAATGGACTGCAGTGGTTTAAAAGCTGAATGAGTGCAAATGGACAATATGACATCCTATGGGGCCATGGGGTTAAACGACATGCGCAGAGGTCCACTCCCCCGACATCCCTCTTAACCAAAATTCACACACATGTGCTCACACACATGCACACACATACACATCAAACACACACAGACACACACACTTTCTCTACTTTTTTTTCTCTAGAATGCAGTACCATATGGGCCAATATTCTCCTGGACAATCACTCAAAAAGCCATGCTTTGACATGATTGGCTGCTTACCATCAGATTAAAGAGAACTGATTGGCTCCTTTGGTCAGAAGGAGGGCTTTATGGCTGCAGTATAGGAGGTGTAGTGCAGTTTCCAGCCTCAAACTAGAGACTCTCACTCAAGCTTTGCCATTGGTTAACTAACTAGGGGGGTGGAGCAAAGACCGCGCTGTCCCCTGGATAACCCCGTAACAAGCCAAGCCATCCGAGGACTCAAAGCCAGTGTGGGACATTTCCTTTCTCTGAAACATGCATACACACACACACACACACACACACACACACACACACACACACACACATACGTACAGTGCATGCATACACCATACACACAAATGTGTACACACACTCTCAAACACAGCAGTGAAAGCATACAAACACACTTTATATACAAACATAGTGTATGATGCACACAAATTCAAAAAAAGCACAGACACACACACGTTGAAGGAAAGGCTATAATGACCCTTTCACACATACATGTACAGCTTTCTCTTTTTTTCTCTCTCTGTCTATCTATCTGTCTATCTCTGCCTATCAATCTGTCTGCTCTCTCTCTCTCTCTCTCTCTCTCTCTCTCTCTCTTTTCTCTCAACCCATCACTATCATGGGATGTTGAGCCTCTACCCAGACAATCAGCTTTTTGGTCGTTTAGCCTAGATTAGTATCCGATGTAATATTATTACACAAATTATAAAAATGATTATATAAAAAATATCAAAATGCCATATTATCCTACTGAATGTCTGTTGAGAAGATTTGATTATCTAGTTTCTATCATTTTTGATACAGTATTAAGCAATCTGTATGAAGGCAGAAACAAAAAGATTTTTGAAGTGGTTAACATGAAAAACACCTACATTATCTTAAGTGTTTCTGACTTCTAAAATCACTGAATGGATGGACAGCAAAGGTAGACCAATAAATATGATATCAATAAAATATTTCTTAATTTAAACATTTTCAAACATAGACATAATCATACCTAATGCATGCCATTATGCAGTATTTAACATAGTCTAAACATTGTTTACATACAAAAGAAGAGTATACTTAAATCCAAAGTATTTTTTTCGAGTTTTATGACAAGCCTCTACAGTGACATTTTTGAAGTAATTATATTGGATATGTGCTGCCTACTCATTAAAACAGGTTAATCTTAAGTAAGAGTGATGCTTGACAGTCTGAATATGATTGCCAAAGATATCGTAGTTAAAATAGTAGAACACAATGTCTAACAATGTTTTACTTTATGACGAAACTTTGCCATTCATATAGAGACTCCCTCCAAACCACCAGACAAGTGTCACAAAGAAGAAGAGCCTAATTCAGACAAGTGACTTCAATATGTGGGGATGCACTTAAAAAAAAAAAAAAAACATGATCCAGGAGACAAAGAAAGCAAAAGCACAACCTCCTTGCTGACGTCTTGTATACGCCAGTGCCTGACGTTCCCGTGAAGCACAAAGACCAATGCCACTCAGGCCCGCTGAATCATGCTGTCGCCACCCTGCTATCTCTACGTCTCCCCTTCTGGAACTATGGCACGTCAGAGCTTTGTCGTCTGCACTGGATAGCTTGTCAACTGAAAGATGCAGCCATATGTGTGTAAGTGTGTGTAAGTGTGTGTGTGTATGTGTGTGTGTGTTAGGAGGAGTTTTAGGCCATGCCTTATCAGAGCAGCATCTCAGCTGCAACGTCAGCTGAAAAAGAAAAATCCATCCAAGAACTGTTTCTGCTGGATCTGAGCACTTTTTGAATAGGAAAACTTAAGTTTAGTTTTCCCTCAGCCTGCCTAATAAGGACGCATGGAAGAGACTTTTTCCCTGTTTTCTATTTATCTTTCTTTTTAACCTCGGGGACTTTTTGTTTTAATAGGCAGACTTTGGGTTGCTCTGTTGTACAAACTCCTTGAAGCAGATTTCTGCACTAAATAGAACTGTCATCACCAACCTTGCCTTTTCTTTTGGCCGCCCTGGGATTGATGTGTGTTATTCCAGTGAGACAACATTTGCTGTCAGATTTTTTTTTTTTTTTTTTTTTTTTTTTGGTTTGTTTCTGTTGTGTTTTTTGGAGATGAGGTTCAGGACTTATCATGGCCAGAGAGGTGTTTGAATTCTTCTGTGTAAAATTTCTTTTTTTCTGAGTGTGTCAGGCAACTAACTGGCCTGCACTCACTTGCTACATCTTGGCCTACGTTTGTACAAAGTTTGTATCTACAGTATGACTGAATTTCTCTATTTGTTCAATTTTTTTGCTGTTTGTTTGTGTGTGGGTGTGGGTGTACAGGTGTGTGTGTGTGTGTGTGTGTGTGTGTGTGTGTGTGTGTGTGTGTGTGTGTGTGTGTGTGTGTGTGTGTGTGTTATGGTATGAGAACACAGAATTTTGTACAATGAAAGAATATCATTTTTTGGGAAGAGGAGTTATACACAGATACAGTATATTGTATATATAAATATATATATACACATACACATATGATATATTTACCAGGAATGCACCAATACCATAACTTTCAATGATTTGATACTATGTACTTCCACATAAGTGTCTGCCTACTGGCTTACAGTATTTGGGTGATATCCCTAGCTAGCTATGATATGCTTTTATGCTGTACATCATTACGATATCATGGTAACTCTAGATTAGGGTATACATATTCACCACTAGCAGCTTATTAACATGCAAATTTGTAACATATTAGCCATTTGTTAGTCATTCACTAGTAATACCTTATTCTGCATGATCTTATTCTACCCATAGTAGATCATCAACTAGAATCTCTCCAATATAAACTCCTAATTACTGTGTATTCATAGTGCTGTACGTAGGTGTTGTATATGAATTATGATAATGATACTGTAGGTCTACGCTTTGGGATTATAAGGCAGTAGTACAACAGCAACAGTTATTCTCCCTCAATAATATTTCAGAAGAGATGGTCTATTCATAGGAACAAAACCCAAAACTACAAGTGCCTATTTGTGCCAAAATACAGTAAGTCTTAATTGTGTCTTTTTGATTGAGTACTACCACCTTATAAGTCCCTTACTGAGCAAAGAAATTCTATTTAATGTTTTACTATCGGTAGAATAAACTGATGCAGAATACGTTATTAATAAATGACTTGTAATGACAAAGGGATGGCTAGTCCAGTATGTTATCAATTTGCATGGTAATAAGCTGCTAGTTAATGGTAAATATATGTACTCTAATCTAAAGTGTTATAGCACTGATATCATATGTCATTAGTGATACAAAACAGAGCAAATTCACAACATATACAGCATATGTATACAAATATATATGCGAACAAACGTACATCAGTTATCTTTTTAACACGATAATCCTTATCTGCATGTTTGAATGTACAACTATGGTAACACCTTCACATTCACGCATTCTTGCTAATTTCTGTGCAGAAATGGAGTATGCCTTGAAACTTGTGTAACGGGGGCCAGCTAGCCTAGCTGTGCATGTAGAACATTAGTAAACTTCCCTCCTCCTAAACACCTCATGAACCTCCTATTGAGTTGACTTGGAGCCTCGGCTTTAGATCTATTGGCTAGGGCATTCGCCTTCCTATCCAAGGTTGCTGCGAAGTCGCGGGTTCAATACCCGGTCTGGTCTGCGCTGGATGATCTCGCTTACACGTGCACTTCCCGTCCCACTCTTTGTCCCTCAGTAAGCCGACATGCAAAGCTGCTCTCTCACAAACCTGCCTCTTCATCTGAAAAAAAAAAAATCGGCATTTGACATCAGCAGAGATTAACAATTTTATTATGTCGCAATGCCATCAGGACCGTCATTGTCAATACAGATATAACTAACAGTGTCAGTGCATTTCCTGTGTATGGTTTTATTTACTCATGATATTTCCATGTTTGTTGACTGTACAGAGGCCTGTAGAGGATTTGCGGGATGCGTTTTGTATTATTGCTTTGAATGTAATCACCTCTTCAAGGATTTTTTATCTGTATATTCTCAGCTGGTGTTCTGGTATACTGTACATGAATGAGAAACAGCAGGCATTACAAACCACAGGCAGTCACTTAGCCCAACATAATTACCCACTACTGTAGCTAGACACTCCCCCTAGTGTGTCTGTGTGTGTCTGTGTGTGAGTGAACAGTTTGTTGGCCAGCTGACTAACACGACCACTGAGACGTTGAGTGGATGAGTGTGATGAAAGGAAATGATGGAAGACTGAAACTTACATTTTCAAAAGCCAGCCTCAGCCACTAGACCAAAACACAGTTTAAACGACCATAATCAACTGGTGTTATCGACTGGCTGATGTAAATAGCATTCTATGGATGAGTAATAAAATGTGTTCATTTCTATTTGGTGGGGGGAGACTTTGGAGTCCAATTATGAATAACAATGTTAGATGTTCAATGGCAAGAACCCATGGAGGACAGAACGTTAACACACTTAAGTGTAAGGCCTTCTCAGCAATGCCAATCAAACACATTAAAACCTGTAAATAGCTTTTTGAGTATAGGGCATCTTTGCTCCCATCAACAGGAATTAAAAACACTCCAGCAACACTCAACTGGAATAGTCTGCCCAAAGCGGTTTAACAGATGACGTTCCATATGTAAAATTGTACAGTAGTAGAAAAATTACTGAATTTTACATAATTACGTAATCTGAACCGTATAGCCTACCTACAGTATACCAACCTATAACCCTAAATAGTTTGTTGATAATCTGAACATTTGTAGATGGGATGTAGGTGGACATTGCAAATAAAGTATGACAAAAAAGTTGGCATTAAAAAATTAGCGCACACTGTCAACACCATACCCTCAGAGAAAATAATTGTTTAGATTTGCTTTATTTCATTTGATATTGGCTACATTTATGCATAATATGAATTTATGACGTTATGATTGGACAATTTGTTTTCTACAGCTCTTTAATCGCATCCAGTATAATTTATGATACTCTAGATGTTCAATGGAGTGGATTATTTAACTTAACTTAATTTGGTGGTTTCTCTTCATCTTCTCCTGACTTGTTATGGCTTTCGAGACAGACTAAAGGAACACACGTCTGGGCATGGACCCTGTTCCTGGATCAGTGAGCAAGCTTCTCTCTTTAGCTTTCTATTTCAAAGCAACACTATCTAGTACTAGAATACGGACCTTTTCAGTACTTTTACTCAAAATAAATCCATTGCACACATTTTGATGATACATTGGCTGAATCCCAGTGTCCCCCCCAAGCCCCAAACACTTCAAAGTTTTAAAGGAGAAATCCTGTGTGAATCAATCTAGCATGTACAGTAGCCCTGTTGTTCAAGGTCGCCAAATGTTTTTGTTAGGAAACAGAATGAAGACATTTGATAGGCTACAACATGGACAGAATAGTGAACAGCCAACTAACACTAAGCAAGTGAATGGAGCACAGTGACTTACTTACAGTTTCATTTCCTTATGCCCCATTCAGTTGACATGAATTATTGGTTTGATAGGCCTAGGGGACTTAAGGCATACATTGGAATTCAGTCATTGGTATATTATACTGAGAATTGTGTAATGGTGGTCTAATGTATACCCAAAATGCTTAGTACTGCACTTGGAAGCTTTTTGTTAAACCCCATGACTCCTCCATCATTCCTAGCACTAAATGTGCTGTAAGGTCATGTGCTGTACTCACTATAAATAGCCAGTTGGGGGTACACATATACACATATACAGTCCCAAATTTGCCATTGTGTTGCTTTAAGATTGTGCAGGGTTAAGCACTAAACCCCTTCTCTGCCTTGTACAGTAGGATATTAGCCAGTCTACTGCCCTCGTACCTACTGTCCTGCCCTACACCCAGGGATCTATATATGCCCGTCAATCAGCCATAACTAAGCCATAGGCATCTCACTCTGTCCCTCTGAAGTGTCTTATGAGTGTGGTGTGTTTGTATGTACATATATATATTTTAAAGGTCATACATATAAAGTATTGTATATACCTTTGTGTGAGAGATTGAGTATTATATAAATAATGTTAACAAACATATTATAAAGATTTGCTTTAAATGTTTATCATAATGGTAATAAAATATTTATGTATGTATACACTTACAACGATATTGATTTTATGGATTATTTGATGGTTGATTATGTGTTGATTTTATTTCTTCTTTGATTTGTTAACATGGAAAAATGTACATTTTACAGAGGGCCTTGTTCTGGAAATGTAAATAAACTGATCTAATCAATAATCTATGAGAATTCAATAGTATGAATGATAATTAATTCCAATGAGTTAACTGACTATTTTTCTGCCACACTGTTATTTGTCTTTCGGTTTGGTCACACACCACAGTTTCTGGCTAACATTCTCGTTATGAGACGTTAGATGAGTATGAAAGGCGAATGTACTGTAGTCTGGAGAATGTTATACATGATACAGGGATATAGGCCTACAGTAAATCTCATTAGCTCTAGAAAAATTACAAAGGAGAGGATGTGACCCCTAGCCTGGCTAACACCAGCCTAAATCTCAAGTGAGATTTAGTCTGGGGACCACCTATACATTTTCTCGTACGGGATTTCAGGTTTCGTTTGTCCAAAAGTTCGCACATCGTCTTGCCATCTCTCCCCGATGTGTGATTGGTTCCCAAACTCATGCGAAAATTTCGGCCATGGTCTCCAGGCTGCCGTGCAGTTCGGAACGAGCACGCAAGGCAGCATGGGTATTACTAGGCTATGTGACCCCTGTGGTAGATACAGTATAGACATGTTGGTCATATGTTGATTGACAACAGTTTTTCACTTTACTTTTTCAGAATATTTTGCTTATTGAAGCAAAAGAATGTTATTTTACTGTCATTTTAGTGATTACCACAAATCTCACAATGTTTATATCAGATTTCTCCTCAGTGTATTATTTAGGGTACAATTAATTTATATTTAAAACCATACAATTTGTTAAGGTTTACTAAGATACAACAATTATTTCCATATAATTTCCAGGATTGCATACACAATTTATATGATTTTTATCACACATTATGATGTCTACCTAGTTGTGTTTTTTCCCCTGACTTGTACAGTACGCACCCATGCTGAAACTCCAAAACCGGTGATGTGATTTGAGTAACTGATTAAGATGGCTGCCTTGTGCAGGACCTGCTGAGATGCACTGACGTACTCCAGATAAATCTGTGTATTTGCACCAGCTAAATCTCAATCTGCCACTCCTCCTTCTGGAGCCGTGCCAGAGTAGCACAGAGTCACCGGGAAATGATTTCTGTGCATTAATCTGCACTGCTGAGGGAGAGGGGAGAGTCTCCCCGGGAGACAGGGAATGGAGAAGAATACAGTGTTTGTTTGTTTGTTTTATATCAGAATATCAGAAATACTCTACTTCCACCATTAATAGTGCAGTACAATGTAATTGGTTATAATAATTTCCCTTTAATTGAACAGGGGCTCTGAAAACTTACTGGATTTAATGCAGTCATAACTCTAGATGCTACAGAGAAACATCTGTCATGTGCATTGTCATATTGTCACAGCAATGTAAACTATGTAACATGATATGATTCCATTCATCTTTTACTTGCCATTGTCCTGATTTCTTTACTCATGGGTAGGATTAGTTGACATGCCTCTTGAGCTGTTTGTGTCTACAAGGGATACAGCCACCCCAAATGACCCTGCAATCTCATAAATTCCTGCAAAAGAACTCGCATGCTTAAAAAGGCTCAAATGACAACAATCGATGGTCATAAATCATAAATGTGGATTCAGCCTCTTAAGATATAATTAAAAACAACTTAGTAAAAAAGACTCTGAAGAGGGAAACATATGTAGAAATATAAACAACTTTAGTAAGATATGTAAGAGTGAACGTCATCACGAGACCGGACCCAGACTACTCTTATGGATGTTTCATCTATTTACATGTAATAGCCTAATAGAAAATAATATACTGTAGGCTACTTGGCTATGAGGGTGTTGGAAATCATGGCATAAACTTAACTGGTCCAGTCTAAAGTATAAACTAAAAACAATGTAGCATAAAGAAGGCTTCGGGAAACTGGCCCCAATATGGTAGTTTCATATAGTCACTTTCCATAATTACCCATTCATTAGCCTATTGTAGTGAGTTGCACAATTGCATGTCATGTTTGGTTGTGCATAACATGCCTGCATTGCATTAATTGTTTCTTTTTTTTTGTTTGTTTGTTTTTAATATGGACAATTTCACAGGAAGAGGAAACATCCATACAGTACCTCCTATAAAATGCCATGTTATTTGTGTGAATTAATGTTGATGTCAAATGTGAGCATTTTGCTAATTTTGCCCATGCTTACATGACAGAACACAATGTTTCAGTAATATTATATTTTGTCATTTTCTTGCCACGCCCAAAACCATGCAATTTCTTCTCAGTTCTCAACACTGACTACTGCAGTATACAGTACAGCCGTCTGACCTTATTTGGACCGCAGTGAAAGGACTACACAATAAGAAATGGATTTGTTCATGCAGACACAAACACATGTTCATCCACCCAGGGAAGCACTGTCTCTCAAGGTCTAGGTTGAAAGTAAACACTTGGATTTCAGAGTCTAAGGTCAAAGTCGCACTCGCACAAACAGTTACAAGATGAAATGAAAATAAGCACACACACACATGCACACACAGAGACAGACAGACATATGAACACATACAGTAGACACCAATACACACACACACACACACACACACACAAACACTTGTACACCACTGGCTGATTGATCCTTTTCTTTAAGGTCATCGGCCAGAGTAAAGAAGCAGTAAAGACTCAACTAGGTAAAGGTGTTTAAAATGTGCACACTGTCTCTGCCTTTGTTTAAACATATCAGTAAATAAGGTAACACTTTACTTGAAGGTACCGTCATAAGCATGACATGACACTGTCATAACAGTGTAAGTGACATAAAAGTGTCATGTCAAAGATATGACTGTGTCATAAGCATTATGTCAATGTCATAAACTTTGTCATGACAAAGACATTTTCTGGCAATGACACTTTGAATGATATCAACTTGTCATAATGAAGACAGCCCAAACAATGTCAACTTGTCATGACAATAAACAAATGACACTTCATGACAACAGACATAAAACATTTATGACATTGACATTATGTTTATGACACTGTCATGTCTGTGACATGACACTTTTATTACACTGTTATGACAGTGTCATGTCATGCTTATGATGGTACCTTCAAGTGAAGTATTACCAGAGACGGTTGATAAAAGCTGTGTTATTCAGTATCTTTGGTGTTACCGTAAATAAACTGTATGGGACTGATACACTATGCTGCTAAGCAGGGTTTTTAACGAGAAATCATTTGCTAATTATTGTTTTTCCTAACAGAAACAATATACTAAATAAATAAATAAAGTGCATATTAGCCTAGTGCATAGAGTGCATATGGGGGGTGGGGGGCTGTGGGCTGCATTGGGATTGGGACGGGAGGATGTAGCCTAGAGGTGATGTTTTTGGATATGTGGTAGCCTATATTTCCTCACAGGGATTACATTTATTATATCATAGGCTATATATTATATTTACTATATATTTATATTAGGGTTTAATATTGTGAGAGTTCAACTGTGTTCTTTTACCTTGTGTTGGTCATAATGGGAATACGTATAAATATACCATCATTGGCTAGTTTGTGGGCCAAAGACCACATACTGTAAGACACTTGCAAGTCTCAGTTGCTTACATTTCATCAGCATACTTTACTTAAGTCAGTATCTTAATAAATAGGCTACATGTCCACTAAAAAAACAAGTCATCAGTATGGCGGAGTATGAGGGAAGTGAATGTTACAGTAGGGCAACACCACACTTTGAAGTGCATCTCTCAGTAGATCCTCACAGGGAACACCTGCTCCAGGTTGGCAGATGGGCACGGAAGTGGTTATTATGAATAGCATGAGCAACAGCGTGATCATGAAGCTTGCAGTGCCAATCAACTGTTTTAAATGTGCTGATATTCTCCACTTTGGCAACGTCTCAGCAGCAGCAGACACCTGTAACACGACAATGGTAACAATTAATGTCAAATCCAAAGAATATGCCTTTCAAAGATTGCTTTGCGTTTCACAATATCTGACTTACAGTTTCTGAGGCCATAGGCGGTGCATCTTGAACTTCGCCTTTACACTGGCTTAGTTCTTCAAAGAGACTTTTCGGTCTGTGTTTATGAAGAAATTGCGTTTTAGCGAAATTCAGATTCTGACATGTTCCAAGAGATGTTAGGGTAGGCCTATATTCTGTTTGTTCTAGTACTTCAGTCATTGCGATTTTTAATTCCGCTTTTCTCTCTGTCCATTCGTTGACCAACTCCGAGCGCTCTTTTACTGCCGAGCTCAGTTCTTCTAGAGCAGCATCTCTCTGTCTTATGCCTTCCTCCTCTTGCTGAACGCAGTCCTGTCCGAGTGCATTCTGGTACTCCAGTGTGTTTAGACAACTGCTTAGATTTCTGATGTGTTCCTTGTCGGTCTCTCTTATACGTCTGAGGATTGCGAGCTCTCCAAGACGAGATTCCAATTCATCATTGAAATCTGAATTTTGGACTTCCAATGCCTTCTGTCGAGACTGCAACATAACGAGATTTTCTGAACAGTTTGCTAAAGCTTTATGCAATTCATTCACTTCTTGGTGTTTAAAATCAACCTGCTGAACTTGTGCTGATAGTCTTCTTATGGTCAGTTTCAAGTCCAGGTTATCACGACTTAAAATGCGATTCTGATCTTTCGCCTCATCATGGGCCTTTTGCAGTTCTGCGTTTTCCCTTTCGAGTCTCTTGCCGGAGAGCAGGAGAGGGGCCATACAATTCTTACAAGCGTCACTCATTCTTGAACTTGGACTTGATCTTGGATCACCAGTGAAAGAAATAAGTCAGAAGTAGATTAGGCTACTAAAAGTGTGTTATATAAAACACATTGATTTGCTTCGACAGCTACTTTTACGTTGATGTCCCATCGAAGCGGACCGCACCCGCTCAGGGATGCAGTTATGTGTCTGATGGTCCTCAATGCAATATTATTGCCATTGTGACGTAATAATGCAGTTTATGCTAATGCGAGCATTCTCACAAGGTCTGGCCTCAACAGATGCAACTAGGCCTATCATTTACCACATAAACCAACATGCAGTCATTCACTTAGACATTTCGAAATTACATGCGACTATTCCGTGTTTGCAAATACAGGCCTACTACTGTATATTCAGTTTTATTATTGGGTACAACAACATAAAATAACCTGTACAGTAAATATTCTGTGGAAGAAAATTTGGGTTTTTCAAAATTAGAATGAAAAAATTAACTTGTAGCCTAGCCTAGATATCCCTTCAAAACTTCCCAAGCTGATTACTGACATTAAAACAATATTTTTCAATAGTTCTCTGTCATACATGTAGGTGAGTCATTATTCGCTGAAATATGCAATAATTTGCATACATTTTAGGCCTTGGGCCAGGGGAGGTTATATTCCACGACAAAACCAACTTTTTATGAAAAATCGGATTATGCTGAATATGAAATTGAATGTTGACACAGAGAATTCTGGGATGCACTATCTATTAAAGCCCTGTGGTTGAAAATACATTGAGAAATCTTATTTACATATTTACTGATGGCAAATCAGAAACTGACAGTACAAAAAAAATAGCCTATTGAAATGTGATATGCAATAGGCTAATTAACATAATTAGCTGAAAATCGTTTGTGGGGATATCTATTAGTTTTATTTTTGTTATTGTTTTTTTTTTTAACCAATTCACCTAAAGCTGCCCTGCATGCAATGCTATCACATATTTTCCAACTCCAGGGTGGCACACCTTGCCAAAAATCACAATGAGACTTGAGTGGTACTGACGGGCCGAACCTGGGGGGGCTGGCTCAAGGATTAAGAGTAAACATGTAGCGGATCATGTAGTAGGACATCATTGGACAATTTATCCCTCATGATTAATTAAAAACACAATTAAAAAAACGTCCACTTAGCTACATTTTTCTGTATTTAGTGCTTGGAGGTCCAAATGCAGTTATTTGTATTGTTCTCACCTAATCACTATCACTCATACCAAATCTGTCACTCTCAGAATCCTTTCCCCCACTCAACTTCTACAAATCTTATCCTTTTTATTCCCTCTCTTCCCCTTTCTTTCTATTTCCCTCTCCCTCTTTAATTCATTCGCACTCCCGTCCTTATCCAAAATGACTTACAAGCTTTTTCTAAAGTTTCTGCTCATTTCCATGTACCACTTCAAAGCCTTGATGTTGAGAAACTTACCGTAGGCTACATGTGCCAGAGGTCAGAAGTTCACATAAAGCCATAGCCCCTGTAACCTTCTCGGTGTGGACAGACTATCACTATCCCAACTCCCATTCCCATCAACAGTAGGCTAATGGCTTATGTCAGAAATGATGCCCATGTGAATGAATGGCCACATGCATCCAAAGATCAGTCTAAGTGATAATCTGTCCATTTGATATGTATATATGTGGTTTCATAGTTAAGCCCCCTCTTAAAGGAGAAGGGTGGGTTTTTTTTGACCACTGCTCCATTATCAAAAGAGGATTTGGTTAAAAGCTCTGGGTTGGCAGTGATACATGGCCAGAGCAATCACACAGAATGTAAAGCCCATCCCAGAATAGCAACAGGACTCTGGTCCGGAGACGGCCCTGAGCTGGTTCCACACCAGAACCACAAACAGATCCTCATCCGTATCTGGATCTGGATCCGGATCTCGTCCAAAAACAGCTGTAATCTAGTGTGCCATATATGGACCATTTGTAGATGTCGATGGCTCAGTGGCACTGTGGTGCAAAAAATTTAAATCAGCACCAAGGTGAAGTAAATTCGGAAAGTATATCTGCATAAATGTATATATTTCTACGTTATGTTTATATTATGTCATGTTTCATATTATGTTGTTTGTTCACTGTGTTGCCATACACATTTGGATTATGGTTTATGAAAGTTTGTGAAATCCATTCATCCATTCTATGACCTTTAACCCTTTCAGAATAATCACTGAGATGACTTTCACTACTCAGCAATGACCACAGCATTGAATTCACAGTATTGAATGAAACACCGAACTCTCAGCATTGAACTCTCAGCACTGAAATCACAGCATTGAGCCCATCACTGAACACAGCATTGAACACCCAGCATTGAACTAACAGTACTGAATGCAGCATTGAACTCACACTTTTGAACACACCATTGAACTCACAGTATTGAGCCACAGACACTACGGTTAGATGTTGACATCATTCAATTCAGATTTTAACAAGGATTCGCACAATACACTTTTTTTACACACAACCTACCAATCATGAGTCAGTGGTCTTGTTAATCCCAAATAGCTGCCCAAAGGCGTCTCCATATGACAGCCGAGTGAAGAGAGATGCCTTAGAAGGACTTTAATTGAGCCCACTATTGAACACAGCATTGAACTCTCAGCACAGTATTGAATGCAACATTAAACTCACAGTAATGAACAAAGCTTTGAAATCAAAGTATTAAACCCATCATTGAACACATTGAACTCACATCATTGAACACATGATTGAAGTCACAACAATGAACTTCATTTATTGTTTATTTTCATGTTTTAAAAAAGAGGCAATAAAAAAAGAAACAACATGAAATTAGAATCCATACAGTACAATTATAATACAACAATAATTATGCATTTAATATTCTTTTTGAATAATTTAACACAGTAAATAATTTTTCCTGTTGGATCTTTACTTTTGTCATCAATGTTGCGAAACATATAAGAGTATACCCTGTTTCCAGCAAGCAGTAATTGTGTAATGATGCATTTCTCACTTAAAAAGATTCATTTATTATCTCTCACATGCAGTTGCATAATCCAATAACTGCCATTGGCAATTAAAACATTAGTTGTTCTCTAAAAAAAAAGAAAAAGAAATTAAATGTCACTGCATACCATGCAGTTGGCAGTTCATCTCTGTATTCTATTTAGATCTGTATCTATCAGATTTTTTCCCAACAATTGCTCTCAAAGAAAAATGTAAACACTTAAAGGTACAGTCAGAAATTCTATATGATTTCTAACCTGTAACACATTGTGTCTGACTCACTGTTAAAAAAAAAGATCCTAATACGCAGCCCTGGTCATGTAAACTGGAAACAAAGATAGGGGGTAGACCTGTACCCCAAACATATCAAAACTGTTCCGAATAATCACCAAAAGGAAGCGGCAGAATTTGAGGGGAATGAAAGGGGAATTTTCAGAGGGGACGGATGAGTTTAATCTTTAGTCTTCGCTTCAAATATAATTTTCATATTATAAAAAATCATTTGCAAACAGGAAATCACCCACTCAGCTGTGATCAACATATTCACACAAGTTTCACACAACTTTTGTTTCAAGATGTGATGTCCAAGATTCTGTTATGTTAACTTATTTTTCATTATGGTGGTGTGATCCAACTATCATCTTGTGGGATAACATTAGGCAGGAAAAAACAGGTACACTCCTAAGACCCAAGGGAGGCAGCTAGTGAGAACGCACCATTCTCTGTCTGTCTTACACACACACACACACACACACACACACACTACCCTGTCCCAGAACAATGAGATGATGATACAGGCTTTTGAGAACCTTTGATTAAATCCTTCCAGCACTATCCGAATACCAGTCCAATCCAAAGGACAAAGGACAATGAAGGTTATGGGATTTGTTTGGGAGGATGAGATTGACACCACTGGGGCAAAAGGGCAGATTTAAAAGAAAATCTCCTCACAGAGTAGCAAGCTTGATTTAGCGCCAGGTAATTTACCCTCAGACTAGGGACCCAAATGTGGCCTGAAATTAATTCATAGAAATATTTTGTGTGCAGGCTGCTCTTTGTAATAGGTGAATTTGTCTGATAGGAAACGGTATAGGAGCAATATATATAAAAATGCTGAAAATGGAGGTTTGATTAGTGGTTGACTGATGTTCATCAACGCTGCAAGTGAAAGGGAATAAGAGCAAACATGCTTTAAATTATGTTTTAGTGTGTTTTAGTGCAGTTCCAGTTTTTTTTTTTTAAATAATAATCATACACTTGAAGAGAATATTAAAAAAAAACTACCCAATTTGATAACAATTCATCAGCAATACAAAATGATGTGCTCTTGTTTGATCCAGCTGAAAGTGTTGTAACGGAGGATGTAAGGTGAAATTGCACACTGCACATCCCTGTGCAATAAAATCTAAATGAACACAGTGTTTATTTTGTGTTGCTGCAGTTGTCAGTCAACAAGCCCAAGAATATGGTGCATCTCAGTTCCATCCACGTGATTTGGAAAGGAAATCATAAAAAAAAAAAAAAAAAAAAAAAATCAGACTGAGACTATTTCAGTCACAACAAACCACATACACGTGACTTCATTGAAAAAAAACGTGAATGACACTTCCAGGCCTGCTTTGGCATGAGCGTTTCCATACATAAAAGTCCTGCAGGATCTAAATCCGTGCTTTAATCTCATCTCTCAGCGGCTGTGGAAGTGCATGTCTGCCATAATAAAAACCACGCAGGGCAAAACAAACAGACGCTAAACCCCATGGAGCGCTCCGACTGTGGCACAGTTGTCCGCCAATGGGATCGCAGACTGGGGAGGTCACGTGATCACCAAAGCATTTATTATCCTTCCCATCATCAGCAACGAATCATGGGGGGTGGGGGGCTTCAACCAACTACAGATACAGTTTTGTTTTTTGTTTTTTGTTTATTTTTTCACACTCAGAGTTGAGCTTTCAACTCATTTAGAGAACAAGGCTGACATATGTAGATATTAAGATTCCTCTAGCTTTATTTTATGAAAACGACAACCGACATGTCCATCCTAAGCTCATAAAGAGTGCTATGAATGAACCATATGGCCCCTGTGGATGTACTGTACTCTATGCATCTCTATGTCTCTCTAAAAGTAAGAGTAAATAGCAGACCCTTTTCATGTAAAGCAATATGGACTCCCAATAGCAGGTTGAAAACTCCAGTGACCAATTTCCAGGCAGCAACTATGTTGCCAAAGATCCTAAAATACTGACCCTCTCTGCTTTGGCTGCTTTATCACATCCTTCTCCATGTATTTGGTCAATGTCTGATCATATTATCTGATCATATTCATCTCACTCCTTTAAGAAAGAAAGGTCTTGGCAGTTGTAAACCTCTTTCCCGTATTGTCGGACAAGTCCAGTGCAGAATCAGCATTAGAATCCCCCTCAGATGAGTTTCATAGTGAACTTGCTGGGTTCTGTCCCTCCGCCCCCACCACCTCCTCCTGAGGAGCGGGGCACAAAGTCTATGGTAGCAGTGTGCTTGATCTGACCTTTGCTCTGGCTCCAGAAGAACATGAACACGAAGCAGATGGCTACGGAGCTGAGGAATGACAGGAAGCCCATGGTCACGGCTATCACCAGCGTCTTCACATCGAACGGGTACGGCTTCGTCTGTTGCGACGAGCCGTTGACGGCGGTCGGCGCCGTCACCAGGCTCCAGCCATCCAGGAAGTAAGAAGCAGAGCGGTTGCGACCTGAGGACGGAAAGCCGCGGACACGCAGGCTCACGGGGAAAGTGTCATTTCCTGCTGCATTTGACGCTATGCACAGGTAGGTGCCACTGTCATGCACCTGGGCATAGCGTACCTCTAGAGAACCATCGGGGAGGATGCGTATCCTTCCCGTCGGAGAGAGCTTGGTGTGTTTTGGGCTAAGCCAGGAGATGGAGGGGACAGGGTCTCCATCAGCCTTGCAGAGTAAGGGTACAGTATGTCCCTCTTCCACTCTCACCTCCTGTGGCTTGCGGCTCATGATCCGAGGGAGCCGGCAGGTGAAGAGTCCTGGCATCTCCGACTCTGTGAAGTCCTGAAAGGACCTCCCTTGGACCTGGAGGGGTGCATTGCACGTTGGCGGGTTGCTGTCAAAATCCAGCCGCAATCTGCGACGCATTACCCACAGCAGACGGCAGTCACATGCCAATGGGTTCTCGTCCAGCCGCAACACCTCGAGGTCTCCCACCGAATGGAACGCCCCCTCCTCGAGGGTCACAAGCTGATTGGAGGAGACGTTGAGGAGGCGGAGGTACGCAAGGCCGTGGAATGCCTGCAACTCCACCTGGAGCAGACTGCCCCCAACCAGATGCAGCTCCTGCAACCTCAACAGGTCGCTCAGTAAGTTGCCTTGGATGGAGGTGATTGGGTTGTAGGAAAGGTCCAGGTAGCGAAGGTAGACCAGGTGATGAAGAGTGGCATAGGGAAACGTACTCAGATTACAGTGGCTCAGAGTCAGAGAGGTCAGGTTCAAGCCAAAAAGGCTGTTTCCCGCCAAGGACTCCAACCAGGGACAGTGGGACACCACCAGTTCCCTCAGTCGCCCCAGGCGACGGAAGGCGTTGTTGGGCAGTGAGGTGATGCCAAGGCGCTTCAGCCGCAGCCTGACCAGGCCCCCAAGCTGCGAGAGGGCTTCCGTGGGGATGGAGGTGAGGTTGCAGCGGTCAATATTGAGCTCCTGGAGGTTGGCCAGGCCGGCAAAGGCCCGCTGGGAGATGAAGACCAGGTCATTCTCGCTGGCCTCCATCCGCTGCAGGTGAGCCAGCTCACGGAAGGTATAGTCCAGAAAGACTAGTATCTCATTCTCGCTGATGTCCAGCAGCCGTAGGCTAGGGAGCCCCGAGAAGACCCCGACGGTGATGATTTTCAGCCGGTTGCGAAACATCCGCAGGGTGAGCAAATTCTGCAGCCCCAGGAATGCCTCGACCTCGATCATGGTCAGGATGTTGTCACTCAGGTCCAGCTCCCGCAGCTGCCCAAGCCCCGAGAACTGGCGGCGGCCGAGGGCCTTGAGGCGGTTGTGCGAGAGGTCCAGGCGCTGGGAGTCCCCCGAGATGCCCTCCGGCACGGATGCCAGGTGGCGCCCCGAGCAGTTGACCATCAGGACCTCGGAGTAGCACTCGCAGCGCTGCGGGCAGGGCCACAGGGAGTCGGCCGCAGACACTAGCCCCACGGCCCACAGGAGGAGGCCCCTCCAGCACACCGCCCACCAGAAACCAACCTCCACACGCATCTGGGGACCTGCCTGCAAGGGGCAAAGCAGAGCACAGGAACAGTAGACTGTATCAGAGCCAAGCAACACTAACATTTAGAATTACTGGAGAACAGTGGAAATATATCAGAATCAGGTTTTAGAATCAGAAAACTTGATGTATTCCAAAATGGGCAATTCAGTTTGACAGTTTCCCAATCTTACACAATAAATACATATTATAAATAGCAATAAAAAGGTAGACACATATAGTATACTTCAAACTGAAAGAAAAGTTTACCGCACACTTCTTGACTTTGTTCAATTTATTTAGAGCAAACAACACGTTTCGCCTCTATGCGTCTTCAGGTTCGCTCAGGTAGCGAACCTGAAGACGCATAGAGG
>JASCQY010000068.1:9915681-9929540 GCA_030264315.1 Sardinella tawilis
GACAGGGACGCCCCTGATCTGATGGTGTTTGGTAGGTCATTCCACCAGCGTGGAACAACGCATGAAAAGAGCTTGGACCATACCATATTACGATCATGTAGTCTCTCACACGTACATAATACTTCATGTACTTCGCATATTCCCAACCAGGTGAGACATGGAACCCAATGCGAATGCACTACCAGATGCGCAACGTGCGGGAGCGCCTGGCCAAGAACCTGGTGGAGAAGGGCGTGCTGACGACGGAAAAGCAGAACTTCCTGTTCTTCGACATGACCACGCACCCGCTGAGCAACAGTGGTTTGAAGGAACAGCTGGTGGCACGGCTCCAGGACAGCCTTCTGGACCGCTGGACGGGCGAGCCACACCGCCTGGGACGCCGCGCGCTGGCCCTCGTGGTGCTGGCGCACGCCTCAGAGGTGCTGGACAGCTCGCTGGGCTCGCTTTCGGATGAGCGCTTTGACATGGCAGAGGAGCGCTCCAAGGTCGTGCTGAAGAGCGACCCTGACGCACAGGCCTGCAGGAGCACCTCACCCGCCGATGAGATGATCTGGGCTGTCCTGGCAGCCTTCAACGCCTGAGGGAAGGGGGATCTGGGTGCATGAGTGTGTACGCATGTGTGTATATTAGGAGTGTGTGGAAGGTGTAGTTGGAGGAATGGCCTTTCTCTTCTGAGTCTGCAACCCCCACTGGAGTGTGACTTTACACTCCTGCTTTCTCTTTTTGTGTTTCTGGTGGACACTGGAACTAAAGACCAATGTATTCACCTCTGGGAAAATGGCTGCAGTAGTCATCCATCCTGGAGATGATAGAAGAGAAGCATGAAGTATCTGAGATGTTTTTGTGGGGAGTTTGTCTTTTTTTTTTTTTTTTTTAAATCAGAGGTAACTTATTTTTCTATTTATGATTCCATTGCAATGCCATTTATGGGCTTGGGGTCCTTTTTAACTTTGAAGAATGTATCACTGGAAATCCTTTATACGTCTGCTGCTTTATAGAATGTATATAGAGGTAACACTTTTTTAAACCAAGAGGCCTTTTGTATGATTGACCTGTTTACTACATATTTATTGAAGTCCCCATCCTCAGTTTGAGAAATCGGATCAAACCCGTGCCATCTACTGGGTTAAGTTTCATCTCCTGATCAGTGTCAGAAGCCCTGTCTAAGATTTAAAAAAAAAAAAAAAAAAAAGTAATTTTCCTAATCCACCACACATTTAGCAGATGTACAAGAAATTATTAAATTTATGGGGAAAAAAAAAAAGTCTTAAGTGGCTTTATATACACACGTATGTTCATTTGGGTTTCCAAAAGACAATATGCCATTTTTGAAATCGCCAGCATAACAATTAATGCTCTGCATGCCTGACATAGGTGGTCTTGACATTACCTGACTTAATCAGAACTCGGCAGCAGACAACTGCAGCTGGGGATCCATTCTGGGTTTCAAGGTCCCT
Organism: Sardinella tawilis; assembly: GCA_030264315.1. NCBI lineage: Eukaryota > Metazoa > Chordata > Actinopteri > Clupeiformes > Clupeidae > Sardinella > Sardinella tawilis. The sequence goes on from JASCQY010000068.1 coordinate 9,917,139, forward strand.
CAGATTCCCATCGGTCATTTTTGGCATTTTACCCAGAAAGCATTGCTGGCTGCAGTAGTCAGGTAATGTCAAATACACCTACTGTTCCGAGTCCACACACTTTTCCGCTGTTTTTGCTTCGTTCTCATACACGGCTAGCCTGGCTAACACCAGCCTATAACCTCACCTCAAGTGAGATTTAGTCTGGGGACCACCTATACATTTTCTTGTGCGGGATTTCAGGTCAGGTTTCGTTTGTCCAAAAGTTTGCGCATAGTCTTGCCATCTCTCCCTGTTGTGTTTTCATGTGAAAATTTTGGTCATGGTCTCCAGACTGCCGTGCAGTTTGGAACGAGTGCGCAAGGCAGCATGGGTATTCCCAGGCTAATACATGGCACCATTAGCCAACGAATATGCTGAATCCCTTAAGCACTAAACCTCTAAGAATCAACTGATTCATGCTAGTTAAGTCTATGGGGTTCAGACTCACAGTAGAATAATTTCAAGTACAAGATCAAAAGAAAATCCAGACAGGAACACAATTAAAATATATTTATTCCAAAACACTTTTAAAAAAAAGATAGGGTAACAATACAAGAATTTCCATTTCTTCAAGCTCACATAATTGGGTAACAGGGAAAGAGGGCAATGCCACACTCGTTGTCATTGTTCCTTGCAATCTTGATGTAACCCTTCTCACCATAATGTCTTCCCCAGCTGTTAAGGAAGAGGTCAACTCAATATATACCAACAATTATCACCTTATGGCAGTGCACATGGGCAGAAAGGATTCTTTGCATGAATTCCTTCCCTAAACCTAGAGAAAACAAGTAAACTTGCATGCCTACATCTTGCAAATGAAACAAACCTGTTTTTGACGAGCCAGTAGTCACGCCCCTTAAACGTGCCGTAGCCAACCAACAGCACTCCATGGTTGACCTCTTTGGAACATGCTGGATCCCTGTACACTCCTGTAGAACATAAGCACAACAGAGTACTGACTGAATTTTTGCCCAAATAAAGCCAGCTGAACCAAGAAAAGACCAGCAGGGCTCACCACTACGGTAGAAAATGAACGTCAGCCTTGAGGCATCAATGGCGACAGCAATCGGGCCGATGTGGGAGACAGCCTCCTTAAGAGCTTGCTCATCCCCCTTAGGCAGGCAGTTGTAGCTGGTGCAGTTAGCAGCTCGGTAGCTGGGGTTGTACCGGCACTGGCCTTGCTATTTGGGGAGGGGTGCAGAGGGACGGTTACAGTAAATACTGTTTGTTAATCAAGACTCAATTACCAAAAGTACAGCCCCTCAGTTTACACAGAATTCAGTGGATTTATGCAAAGGTTAAAGGGCACTAAAGAATCAGGAAAAGGTCCAAAACCTTGTTTGCATCTGGCAAGGAGACACAAAGTGGACAAGGAAAGGGACCTACTCTGGCCTCGTATGGGTAGCTCTTTTCAGAATCGATGCCTTGGTTGTCAATCACATATCGGAATGCGTTGGTCATAAAGCCACCATTACACCCATAGGTCCTGTACTTGGTGGCACAGTCCACCAGGTTCTGGGCACTCAAGGACACTAAAGATCCAGAGGTCTTCTTCAGCTGCCCCTCCAGTGCCCCCACTGCACTGAAGGCCCAGCAAGAACCACACTGGCCCTAAAACACACATACAAATAACTCCACAGAAAACAGAATTTGTGTCACATCCACAACAAATGCAAGGGTATTGTATAAGAATACAGGAAATTTGAAGTTTTTGGCTGTAGAAAATATACTATCTATATATATATATACACACACACACTGCTCAGGTAATTATTCACACCAGAGTGCATTTTACTGCAGTTAAACATAACATTTTATTGGCATTATGGATGTGCCAACATGACATCTACTGTGACATGGACTGCCCCATAATAATAAAATATATATATGCAGGAAACTGAAAGACACCATGTGTTTCTATGGTAAACTACAACCCTGTTCATAAGAGCTGCTTGCCAACAAGATGAAGTGCTACAAACCTGCATCTTCACATCAGTCACCCAACCTTGCTTCCGCCAGTCGACAGACTCTGGCAGGGGCCGCTGGAGCAGCAAAGGCCTTGTACGTGGGCCCAGGTCCAGTTCCCGAGGCTCTAGAGTGCTGGTGAGCATGCTGAGGATTTCCTCAAGTGCCTATGGAACAGTAGAACCACAATCAAATGCATCCTTGGGCACTGAGAACAATTATTTACTTCTATAGGAGTGCCAAGCAGCCATCTGTATTGAATACATGAAGCCAGCATTTCCTTAGAAATGCCATGGCTCAGACCTTACCAAGTCACCCAAATGATTCATGGCCAGCTGGTACGAGTGAATGCCAAGGGAGGCCTCCATGTTATGTTGCTCAATCATATTGAAATGGTCCTCCCAAATACTGCGCCTCTTAAACTCCTCAATCTGTGGATCAGATGTGTGGGTGCAGGCACTTAACCAGTCACATTTGAATCCAAAAATAAGGCTGGAGCATGGAGTTTTTAGATCAGTAACAAACCAGAAAGGCCTATTAAAATACAACTTCACAAAAGGCTTACATGAAGGCACCTCTTTTTTTTAGGCTTTGAGCAAGAAACATTGCAAAGCCATAAACCCCATTAAAAGTTGCCTTCACCCCAATTTCCCTGTCAGATGAATGAAGTACCTAGACAGGCCTACCAAGGACTTTGAGCCTACCTTGTGGCGATAGACTTTTCCATGGGTCTGCTTCCAAACCATCCAGTGTTCATCGAGGTTAGGATCAAACAGGGCCACAGTGGTTCCGCAGAGAAGGGCAACCAACAAGCTCCCCAACATTTTGAACCTGTGAAGTTATTCCTTCATTTCAAAACAGTGCAACAGTTTACAGTTCGCGCAAGATAAATGAAATCCACGCAGTTGAAAACTCAGCCCTAACTCTAACCAACTGTCTTTTGCAAACCTGCATGCCATTGAGTTCTAAAACAAATGCAGGCTATTTGGCCAGTGCAGCACTAAATAAATAAAATCCGTTTATTGCTACCATATAGGATTGAGGGGGAAAACAGCAACATACCTTTCAACTTACAACAGAAGGACGTCGGAAATGCCTGTATTGAAGCCATTTTTATTGAGGATGTTAACCGCTTATACTCGCTAATGAAAAATCCAAAACACCTGCGTCAGCAGAGTAGGCTACATTGCACAGGTGAGAAACATTAAGGAGCCTCAAGCGGCTATTTTTGCAAGCTTGTGTGATGAGATATAATTTGTAATCAAATGAAGTTAATAATAAGGGATTTGTGGTGTAATGGACAGCTGGCATTTAAGAACTTTGAAGCGAAATTAAAGTTTAACCTCGCTTAGGCCTATTTAATAATGCAATAGGGCAAAATCTTAAGCTAGGTAGATTGTATCTAATGTTGACACTTCAGTGTTACTGTTAATATTATATATTAAGATCTCGATGTAATGGATTAGGCAACCTACCTCTGACGAAAAGATGTCACTGCAGTAACTAATGAGAGCCAGCAGGGGGCATTATAGGCCACAAAAGTACGACGGCACCTGTATAGAAAGCAAGGCCTTCATTAGAAAGCTTCTCTGCTGTAAGTAGGCCTTCTATGGATTTTCTGAGTATAAATTGTAGGCCATCAAAAACTTGCATTTTACTCTACAAAGATAATGATATTTGTTCAAATGAATTGTTTGGGTGAAATATACTTACTGCGTAGACTATTCTACAAAAAGAACAGTATAATTTCATAACCTGGGATACATATTTAAAACTCTCAAAAGCAACCAAAGGCTGAATGGGAGTAGGCCTATTGGGAAAGCAGAGAATTGGGGAGAAGAGATGGAACCTTCAGACCTGAGTCTTTAAATCTTCATGATTGGCAGGTCTCGTCCATGTCAGCTTTAACCTATTGAATTTCAGCATTCAGCTCCTTATGTGGCCCTTAACACTTCAGCCACATGCTTCTCACAAACAACAACGCCATAGTGTTACAGTATAACATAGCCTTTCTAATTCCAAAGTAACACCACTGACAACACATAGCCTATTATTTGCTTTTTACACCACTCATTCCCATCAACATAGTCACAAGCCAGCCCTTCAGCTGTCTTTTTAAACCTCCAGCCATGAGCCGAAGGAACACGTCAAGCATTAAACCCGAGCATTGAAACCTCAGACTTAACTGCCATTGAATTGATTTCAGGATTCTGGCTGACTGACTCATGTCAGTTCAATCTTGCAGGGTTTAGGGTGGATGAAACAGAACTGATAAAGATTCAGTCATTCGTGGCTTTGCCCTCAGAGAGCACAGAGAAGTGGGACGAACACCACCTACATTACTGCATTCTTGTCTTTGGAATCACGGCTATGAGGAGACAATATGATTGTAGGCTGCTGTGTGTTGGAATTTGAGTCATGCATGGCTATGGTAGGCTAACATTCACAGTGAAAAGCAGTTGGTTTCATGACACCAAGCCCTGGTTCTGTGCAATGCGCGCAGGTCAGTGATATCTCATATCAATGTGGTTATGAGAGGAGGAAACTCTTTCGTTTTCTATTCTGCAAATTAAAAAAAAAAACACTGAAAAAGTCCATGGGTAACTCCAGGGACATTCTTGCAAGACATACAGTACCTGAAGAAACAAACAAAACAACCATGGGAACTGTCCTTAGGGCTGATTTGATCTGCTCTCTGCCTGACTTTGAAAACTACCTACTGTACATGAAAAACAAGAGCAGCACTGTTAATGGATGTACTGATCTAAGATTTACATTGTACAGTTATCTAGCCTAAGATAATAGGGTTTACCTTGCAGTAAATTACAATAACTGCTCTTTGATTACTGTGACATCGATTAGGCTCTGTTTGGTGGGTATTGGTCGATCTGCCACCAACATAAGTCATAAGATAATTAAGAATATAACTTTCATTTGAACTTTAATTTATTTATCATGAAGTACAAATAAAACCATTGGTTAACATATACACATATAGGCCCACACAGTATGTCCTTGTTTGATAATGTAATGTCTCAGCTAAAATATAGGTTGAGGTGCAGTGGCTCACACACCTCAACCAGTCAGAACTTGAAAGACCGATGGAGAGCGATGGCAATGTTGTAGTGACCAGCTAACTTACTGCATAAAAAACAGGCCCTTCACGATCTCCCACCTACAAGAGTGTCATTCATTACAAAAGGTTGAATTCCAGATAACCCGAATATCAGGCTCATTCTGTCTGTCATTATAAAAAGGGAGGTTTTGGCCTCCACCTGGCAACGCAGTAGGTCTATGAGCAACACAACTTTTTTCTCCGTCCTATTAGCCTAGTGTTTGTACAAGCCCATACAGTTTTATTTGTGTAAATAGCTTAGGCCTACAAACTACTCAGAGAGAGCATTGTTTTACATGCAAAGTAATAAACCTTGACTAAGCTGTATGTAAATTTATGTAAGCACCAACACAAACAGAGATCAGTAGTATATAGGCTTATTCAACTCAAATAATAAAAAAGTTCTGAATATATTGCTGGGCCAAGAGGCTTAAAGGAACAGTATGTAAGTTTGTGGCCAAAACTGGTACTGCAATCACATTCAAAATACAACAGTTCATAGTATCCTCTCCTCCTCCTCCCAGACAAGAGGTTGCCCGCAAGGTTGCAAAAATCATTTTAGGTGGAGGGTGGCACAACAGGCCAAAACACATAATATACAGACAGTAAACACATAATGACAACGTCAACACAAGTTGAGGGCTGCAAATTCACTTTTGTAATGGCAATATTCAGGCTGGATTACTATTGTCAGTAACAAAGGTATTTGAAATGATCATGATTCTCTAATGTCTTATGATATATCAGGGCCATTTTGTGATTGATTCACATTCATTTTTTGCATACAATTCCTTTAATTTAGGCCAATAATTTAGGCCAACAATGCAGTTTTAGGCTAAATGCACATAAAATGCAGATAATTACTGCACTGGTGTTTTACATAGATTTTTTCACGTCATGTCTATGCAAACAATAAAAAACACTTGACTGTATGTGTATTTTACTTGTGCCAAAAATGTGATAATAAAATTGTGTTCTCATCCAGACTGTTGCTTTTCCTCATTGGTGAACATTGTTGTCATTCATCCCTCGAACGCCTCTTTGCGTGACGTCAGATGTGTCAATCGCCATTTTGGAATAAGAATAGGAAGATTGTACAGGAGTGCCGTGGGCTGAGGGTAGAGTGGTGCTTATATAAAAGCTCCCTTTTTCAGGCGACGAAAAGGCGCTTTACCGTTTCCCAAGTAGAAACATGTCGTCAGATAACCAAGAGTCCGAGGCGCCAGTGGAGTCGGGAGAGGAGAAACAGGTAGGTTTTATTGTGCAGCGTACCTTGTCCAGTGCAAGGCTTTGGAAGCCAGCTAGCGTTGGCTAGCTGTGAGCCCGCTACGTCGCTTATTTTAAGGCAATAGCAAACTATCTCAGCACCCACATATCTGTAGATTACTACAGGATGGGTGCATTCATTGTAATGTTGCGTCTTGGCCACGTTTCATAACCTGTCGCGTTACTGTGAATGTGTACTTGCATGTCGTGACATCGAGCAGGTCCCTTTTCGGGCAAGGCTCGGATAGCCTGCCTTAATGCACAAGTTATCCTCTCCCATAATGCAGGATAGGTGATCTGTCGCAAAAAAATCGTTTCCCTCATTGGCTAGTAGGCCTACTGTTGTCAAGCTTCATAGGTGTCTTCCGGTTCTGATGACTAAATATTTCGTGCGCAGTTCTGCCATGTTGATCCAGTTCACAGGAACAGAGGAGAGAGTAGGCGTGATTGCTACTGCTGAGACTTTGGGTGTCCATCTGCATCAGCAGACTGAGATGTCAAGTGTCACTGCCTGTGAGTGCTTCAAGGCGAGAATCACAACAGAATAGCCCTACACAGACGCCAATCAATTCAAAGCATTCTCTAAAGACACTCGTATTGCTCGCATTCTGCAGCTATGCAAGTTGTTCATGGGCCTTGAGCTGTGGATGGACATCATTAGCAATCCCATAACATCAGGCAACTGTATTGTTCCTAACACAGACTAGGCCTACCTGCAAGAGCAATCGGAATCTTCTGGCACAGAATGTTGGGTGTGTTTTTCATGAAATCAATATCATGTCCCAGCACAATGTTGAGTGTAATGTACCACTGCACAGCTCAGTAACTTGCTGTGTGTCGGCGTGGTAGGTTACATGAAAGAAAGGCATCATCTTTTCCTGACAAGTGACAGGTAGCAACCATTGCCTTCAGTAAACTGGTATTGCTGCTGTCAGGTTGTCTTACTTGCGGTCAGAATCCCAATTTCGCCCCCACACCAAAGCCCTACACCTGACATGACACAAAAGGACTTTATGATTGGCTGATTCATGCCAGTTTTTGAGGGTTCAGGGCTAAGGGTAAGGAGTGGCTATTAGAATCAATGACTGTATATATATACAGTCATTGATTAGAATGCACACCTCAGTTGATCAGTTGTTGCCCCCTCAGGCCCCTTTAAATGCACAGTTAGCCCAGCTAATCTAAGCTACCATAAATCATAAGTGTACTGCATCAGCAGCAAGTACTGTAGGCACCCCTACAGTTCACACCCTCCCATTGCTCCGCTTCTCTCGGCTCAGCTACCTGATCTTGCTGCACAGATTGCTCATCGGAAGCCCTAGATGCTAGGGGAGGCTTTAAGCTCCCCGAGTGTTGATGCCATCCTGAGAGCTAAGTATAGGCTAACAGCGTCACCACACATGGCACTGCACCTCAACACTGACTAATTACCTTAACATCTCCCAAGAAAGTCAGTCAGGCATTACTACAACACAAAGATCTGTTGGTTTGTTACAATCCTCATAAAAGCCCAAACACTAAGGGATGGACAGAAGACAACCTTTTTGATGTACTCTGATGAAAGCATGTTGGCACGTTTTAACGGGGGTAGCCAAGATGACATTTAAAAACTTTTTAACTGTATAGCCCTCTGGGCTTCCTAAATTTTACATTTATTTTCAACTATCTGGTATGCCCAAAGTGAGGAGCACTAGTGCCTTAGTTGTACACCTGAGCCTCCCTCCTGGCAAATTGTTTGTGGTTCAATATAAAGCCAAAACTAAAGGAAGAAAAGCACAGGCTTTGTTACCATAACACAACACACACACACACACACACACGACACCCCACGGCCATGTTGGTGTTCTTTGAGAATCAAGTTTGCCTGAAGGCTGCTAGCACAGAGCATGGCGCTCATGACCCTATTCTGTGTAATGTGTGTCTTAAATATTTTACCTTCCTGCAGGAAGTTTAACCAGACTTTGCAAAACGGCAGCACCACGCGCCCAGACGCAGTGCAGAGTAGTGCAGTGCAGTCAGTGACAGAAAATCATGACGACAGATGTGTGCATCATCATCATCATCATCTTGCTTGCGCATTGATTTAGGAAAAGGACAGACAAGCCCATGAGTGAGCATCTTGCCTCTGTGGTAAACTACGGACACAGAGGCAGCACTATTGCCAGGAGAGATGGGCCTAGTTGAAGACGCAACACAGAGGCAGTGCATATGGCCTGTGTGCAGTCTAAACACTCCGCCTCTTTATCAGTCCCTTCTGTTTGGCCCCAGTGCCAAGACTACAGAGCCCAGGAGAAAGAGAGGAGATCTCGGCTCCTGTACACTTACACAGCCATCCGCTTGTTGCTTTGCCACATAGAAAAGTAGGATGGGGTTAGGCCTGTATTCATTATTTATGGAGAATTATATTGGCCATTATTTGCGTATTTGCGTTATTTTGTTAGTGGATAAGAATTATTCTCCATTTTTGTGTCTCATTACCTGAAAAGCTGTTTTTTTGTTGCATCATCAGTGTTTATTTAATCACTGTTATCACTGTATTACATTATTATTATATGGTGTCATGTGACGTGTTGCTTAGTCACCATGTAACTGCAGGTCTTCAGACTTGTCATGCCGTCGTGTCACTCTATCTTTTAAAAAAATGACCTGAGGGCTGTTTCAATGTTAGACCTAGAGCAATCATATCTTTGTGACTAAATCTTCTACAGATGAGACACTTGCTTTTGTTCTCAAAACAATAGTCTTAGGTTAACTTTTCTTTTAAGGAAGTTTATCAACTCATCTACTTATCTAAGTTTGACACTAAATGCGCAAACAAAAGAAAGCCTACACCCTCCGCTCTTTCACCTACTTTCATCAGCATTTGTCGTTGGAATATAACAATATGTGATCGATTGATTCATTGGGATGAAATTCCTGGATTACTCAACAATTTAGGCTATGTTTGTAATTAATCAATACATTGATATCACTATTATGCAGATATAACTGGAAAGTAGTCAACTGTTTTGTCCTAATTATTTCAATTTGTGTGTCAGCGTTTTTGATCAATTCACCATTTTAACAGCACTGAGATCATTCCTGATAATTGTGATACTTCTTATGACGATATAACTTATTGTTGTGTTAAAGGTGGGGTATGGAACTCCATTTTTTGGCAATTTTTGTGCAATTACTTGAAGTCCTCTTCATCACCCACTCACAGCCACTGAGTTGGAAACACTGATATAAAAATGAAACCTGTCAGTCATCTGTAGAACGGACAGGGCTTGAAAGACTATAACCAGTAATTTGACAGACCAGCATTCCTCATTGGACAGTTGCATGTCAATCAAATGGTCGTACTCAACCATTGGAGGAAAGGGGCAGGAACCTGGATGGGACCATTTTCAAAATCTGACAGTGTTTGAAAATTCCATAGGCCACCTTTAAAATTTACATATTGTGACATTTCTAATTTGTAGGTTATACATTATGATTATTAAAGTATAGTATTGTTTTAGTCAGGTTATGAATAGTAGACCTTGCAGTGCTGAATTTGGGCCTATATGATAAAGCCTGTACCCATATAGCACGTGAACAGGATGAACAGTCATAGTCCATATATGGGTGTTCCTGGTTTTAGAACAATGACTTGGTCAGAATCTACTGATCTAGAATTCCAAGGTCCTGAATCATGCGATACTTCCTCTTTGCTGAAATTTTGGAATGATTTGTTACCTCTCTTTTGAAGGAGGGTCAATATAAAGACAACAGCAACTTGTCATCATCGCTTGTCACCATTGTCATCACAGTGATGGCAGAATTAGCCCCTGATATGCTTATCATTCACCTCTTTATGACAGTGTTGTAAACGATCTGGAACTTTGCTCATTTACGTCTCTTATCTTCCACCCACGCATCCATACACTGTCGCCCTATCCAGCAGACTTCTCTGATACAGCATGAAACATCCATTCATGTCCTGGGAAAAGAAAAAGGCAAAAAAAAAAAAAAAAACACCAGACCGTGGCAAAATAAAAGTGACACTCATTATACAAAATGGAAGTGTTAGGCACACAGGCCAGGCACACCTGCTGCTTATCTTGGCGTAACCCATAGGATGCCATCTGTCTCTTAGTCCAGCCTTAAATTGTATGCTTGCCCCAGTGTGCTACGTTTGGGTGGGGATGGGTATAGGTAGATAAGGCCCTTAATGCTGTGAAGGAAGGATCATCCTGTTGGATCTGCAAAGCCCTGTTTACATTAATGAAGCAATCACCCCAGGAACCTTTTTGCAACACCCCGTTCAAAGGACACTTGCACAGTTCGGCACTGTAGCAAACCCACCTCTGGCTTTGTGGCCAGTTCACTTCCTGGTCTCGCTTTGCTGGCTACATGCAGGTGTATCAAGGGGCTTAGTGACCAAAGACAACTTCAGTCATGACATGTAGACAATTTCAATGCTTATTTAATTCCAATTTAATTTAAAGTACTTCTGCTGTGTTCAAATCACTTTAAACCGCCATATGGAATGTTAAAACGGAAGCCCAGTGGGAACAGCTATGATAGAGTTCTCATGAAATGTTCTAAATGGGGCCTGGGTGAGGGTCCTTATAGGGCTTGGAAGCTATAGTCTAATGGAGGATCCCCAAAGCTACAGTCATGATTGAGTCCTGTTGTGGCTATTTGTTTAAATGCCATACAATCAAATACATGTAGTATACTGCGCACTGCTCGTATATGGATCATCACTTGAAAAAAGTAGGCTTACTTTACTGTTAAGATTGGTGTTTTAGCCTGTCCGTGAACCATTATGCTTACTTTACAGTCAAGATCAGGACACAAGCAGTATGTAGTATGCAGGTAGTATATAATTTCAGAAACAGCCACTGCACAGTGTCTTGATCCTATGGTCTTGGTCTATGTCTCAGGACGTTAGGCCGCCTCTCTCAGTTATAGTCAAGAATGTTTCGAGTGATAGCCGCTCAAGGTTCCATTTCCCAGAAGCATAGTTGCTAAACCAAGTAAGCAACTTTGTAGGTTGCAGTGTAATTGCACAATGCCAACCAATTTAGTTGCTAACTGGCAGGGCTAACAGGGCACGGACAGATGCTGACTAGTCTCAGTATTGAGGAGAACAGAAAACATTGGGGAGTAGGAAAGAAGCATGTAGCCTTTCCCATTCAGAATGAGGGGTGGGAATTGATTGGATTTTTTTTTACTATCAGTGCCATTGTTGCTCTGCTTGTCTGCTTATCAGGCTCATCATTCTTTATTAATTCTTTTATCAATTCTTTACTGTTACGATGATATTCTACACAGGTTTTCGCTATTGACTTAGGGTTAGGGTTATACTAGACTTTAGAGTTAGGCCTAATCTCCCGGCACTGAAGTCCCTCATTTGCACTCAGACTGAGACCACTGAAATGTATAGTAGTCCTAGTGAGATCCACTCTATGGATAACCACAGCAAGGGACGACTAGGCTATATGTCTGTCTGTCTGTCTGTCAGTTAGACTGAGGTCACAGATAGATGTACAGTAGTCCCAGTGAGATCCAGTAGATGGACAACAGCTAGGCTGTATGTCTGTGTGTCTGTCAGTCAGTCAGTGGCTCCTTCTGCTCTGTCGACTGGATGAGATAGGAGTGGGCAAGGCCAGCCTGGCTTTGAGATAACAGGGAGTGTGACGTGCCCAATAGGAGTTTTATTAACCATGGACATCCGATTGGTGTGCCAGCTAAGCTCATTCTGAACTGGCATTTTGTACAAGTACTGGAAAAAATGTCAGTTGGCCTTTTCAAAGGCAGGGATCACAAGATATTGAACAAGGGTCATGACTCATTTCTGCTCACATAGCAACCTAGAACTACATTTTTAAAAATTATTCTTTGAGCTACAACCCTGGTTGCAAGGGTGTTGGTTCTCTCTCAGTTATTGATGCTCTGTTTGACGTAGCTTTTGGAAATGGCTAAACTCCAGGGGCGGTATTCACTAAGAATTTTATCTTAACTTTAGGAGTACTCCTAAATCGTAGTAAAAGCTGTTATGTAGG
>JASCQY010000068.1:9929640-9948051 GCA_030264315.1 Sardinella tawilis
TAATTTTTAAGAGTTTCTCCTAAATTTGCTGGTTAGGAGCTACTTTTAGCCTTAGGATTCTTTGAGAATACGGGCCCAGATCAGCAACTGTGCATGAGGAGGGTTGGTGTGTAGGTGGTGGCCTGGAGACGAACTGTACCCATCTGCATAAGCTGCATTCACTTGTCATCTTAACCTTGTGATTAGGGGTTGGAAAAATTAATAGGATTTTATCAATATTGATGCCATTGTCAATTCTGCTTATCAGTCTCAATTATCTTATCAATCGTTTACAGTAGAGAGGTTTTCAGATTGTCACCATATGAACTTATAATGTCATATGCTGTATGTTACATTATTAGAGTGGCCATAATGGCTAATTAGAATGAGGTAACCATGCAGAACTTCAGTAACCATGATCAATTGCCCATGATCTCAAAAACATGCTCGATATTGGTAAGAGGAATTGATTGTGTCTTACAAGCCATATAAAAGGCTGATTCAGGAGATTTAAGCTTTAAATTCTCAGTTGTACTTGATATCGCCTTCTCAATTCCCACCCTTACTCACGGTGCCTTCTTTGAAGGCCTTCTGTAGACACAAAGCAATGGAAAAGTTAATTTACCGAGAATGTAATAAACACTTAGTTTATTACTCAGTCTCAGGTTAAGGCAAATTCTGGCCTGTCTCGACGTAGGACTGACCAATCAGAACGCTCTATCTGTGTAGCGAGTCATTGGGGCGGGCTTAGCACGATGACGAAAGGGCTGTCTGTTGGATGAAATGGCTGCCTGATAGCTCTGATTGGTCAGTAGCGCTGACCTATTACGTGCAGAGACAGTTTGAGCGTCAACCTCAGCGCTGTGAACGATCCAATTCCAGACTATACAATTCATGTATATAGTTTGGCTTGCCAGGCTAGAAAAACACCACAAAAGGTCATGATAAGCACAGACTGAGGTTGTGTTTTGAAAATGTGACTCTTTTGGAGGAAGGACTTTTGGAGGACTCGTATTGGATTGCCATGACCTTTAATGGGCAACTTTGTCCTCAGCAGGACTCCCAGGAGAAGGATGCTAACCCAGTAAAGTCAGAGGAGGCGAAACTCAAGGCCAAGTACCCCAACCTGGGGCAGAAGCCTGGAGGGTCAGACTTCTTGATGAAGAGATTACAGAAAGGGGTAAGTTTGCAGTTATTTCTTTTATCTAAAGGGGTAAATCAGCAGTTATTTACTTATTCAGCCTCATATTGCCCTACATTCTCTCGCCTCAAATTTCCAAGACACTCAGTGTACTAGCCATAATTCATTAATTTCCTTTGGGATGAATAAAGTATATCCATCTGCCTGTCTGTCTATCTATCTATGACATTGCTAGAACTTTTTTAACAATTCAAATCAGCAGCAGCAAGGCTAGCACCGCCTTAATACCTCTGCTCAGTATTATTACTCATGACATTATTAGTCATGGTATTCTTCTAAGGCTTGCCTAAAGCAAACAGAAAGGCAGAACCAATAGGTTTAAAGTTCAAAATAAAGCATAGTGATATTAAGCAGTACTCACTGCTAATATTCTGAATAGGGAAAGCTTTCAAGCTGCCAATGCAGAGCTTGTTCACTATGAGGAGTGCTTGTCAACTTAAATGTTTAAACAGAGACTTTTTGTGCAAAAGTGAAACAAAGTGAGTCTGGCTAGACCAGCTGTGCCTCAGCAAAAGTAAATAAATCAAAAAATCTCCTTTAAGTTTCAGTAGCAAACTGATCCGTGCTATTGTACATTTCAGTTGAAGTGTGCTCCTGTAGAGCTTTACATACATTTTGTAGGCCTGCATGTAGCACCGACTCTGCTAGCCGATGAGTCTGGTGTCTCCGTCTGTTTTTCCTGCAAGGCAGCGAAATTTCATAGTGTGCCTTATATTACAGTTTAAAATGAGGGCCCTCTTTTGGGATTGTACAGACATAGGGATTAGATGTGGAAAGGGGGAAGATAAAGGTAAAAGTGGGTGGTCTAGATTCATTTTTATCTGCCTTAGCGCAGATTTTGTTCTTTGACTGACGTCAGGGTTAATCATTCTTGTCCTCCCACCTGCTGTTTTATTAAAGGAAGATTTAATGGTAGCACTCTTTCATTCATTTTGAACACTTCACATGGCAGGAAGTCCCCTTCAACAATTCTGTACACTCAAGACGGCTTTGCACAGCAATGCACACTTTGATATGAAGTTGCATTGGGCTACATACATTACATTGATTCAACCAACCAATACCGCACATAACGGCCCTAGCCAGAACCTCAGAATTTTCTTATCTCTCCCTGAAGTGATTGCTCTAACTTCATCACCGCTTTCTTAGTAAATTATCCATGCCCAGTGCTTTACTGCTATGCCCTAATAAAACCCCTAAAATAAAGCATCCCATTTCCAGCCCGGGGCATTTTTGTACTGTGAGGGGTAAATTGTGAAGTAAATGTGGTTGGAGTGCACTTTTAAAATGAAACTGGAAGTGCCTTAGGCCTTTCCTCATATTCAAAGAGGTTGTCACATCTCCTCATAATTGCAGATTGCACAGGGAGATGTAGTGGGTGGAGGAGGTTCGTTCATTCGCTGCGTGTGCTTCTGTTACGTTCCAATTTCTGCCGTGAATCCACACTAAGTAGACCACAGCACAACGATCTGGTGGACCTGGAAAGATATTTATTAATTGGTAATGTAAGACAGTGATTTTATTCTCAAAATACCATGAAAGACCTTTTTTAGTACTGTAAAGTCCCGACATTTTTGATCGTGTCATAGAGAGAGATAGTTGAAATAGTTGCTGATCAGGGAGGCCATAACTCATGCTTGCTTCGTTGTGGAGGTTTTTGGTTCTTATCAGTGTATTGTTACTCTGCCTTTTTTCCTTCTTTCCCTTTCCCTCTTTCTCTCCCTGCAGCAAAAGTACTTCGACTCAGGCGATTACAACATGGCCAAGGCCAAGATGAAGAGCAAGCAGTTGCCTGTGGCTGGTCCAGAGAAAGGGCTGGTAACAGGGGACCACATCCCCACGCCGCAGGACCTGCCCCAGAGGAAATCTTCCCTCGTCACCAGCAAGCTGGCTGGATAGGGCCATTCAGCCACCACCCTCACCCCTAGGTCCCCTCAACACCTTTCACTCCGATTGAGTACGCTCCTCTACTCTCTCCCTGCTCCCCAACCCCACCCCCCAATTCTCCCCCACCCCACTCTACCCTACCCCTAACCTCCGATCCCCCCCACCGGGTTCCTTATGAGTGTTTTGAAGCAGGATGCAGGTCCGACACACAGCCCATTATGAAAGATGAGTGTGGATTAAATCGATCCATCCCCCATCCCCCTCACCCCCCCATACTTACACACAGCAGCCGCAACGTCTCCCTGTTCAGATAGAAACTTCTGTAACCTCTAATTCATCACTGCACTACAACTGTGTCTTCTTCACCTCCACCGCCTCATTCATCCCTTTAGTTTAACCCTCCCCAGTGCTCCATCTGCCTCCACCACCATCCACCACAAACTCATCCCTCCCTTTGTCTGCCATATACCTTATAGCATCAGATTGTCTTTTAAAGTTATAGTGTTATAAATAGAGGTGCACAGGTAGCCTACTCCTTATCGAAGGCCAATATGTTCTTCATTCAAGTAAACTTAGCTAGAATTCAAATTCAGAAAACACTTATATTCAAACATAAAACTCGTACCGTACAATATTTTTTTCTCCTGAATAGAAGAGGCTGTGACGCGAATGTTGGGGAATTTTGTTTCAGAAAAGGGAATTTTATTTTTTCTAAGTGGCTGACATGTCCTCCCAAATCTTTTTTTTTGCACACACTATTGGCCATTCTGGCCAGGCCTACATTTAGCACTTGCTCCTGTTTTGATTTAGACAAGGGCCAAAACTTGTTTGTCGAACCACATTATTAGTTTCTTAATATGAGCTCACCAACAACAGTCTGTTTGAATACATAATGCAAACTGCCTCAGTAGGCAGTGATTTGTGACCTGGGGCGGTGACAGTGCACCTCTGGCGATACTTTCACAACCAAATATAACCAATGTATTCCTGGATACTGGCTCTTCTTGGCTTGCAACACATGTTTGATGATGTGCTGTGCAGCATGAGCCAGAATCCTGTCCATGAATTTATGGAACCAAAGAAACAGGGACAACTAAACAATGAAAGAAAAAAAATAAATAAAAAAACATGTCAGCAGGTCAACTCAAGGATTCTGACGGTTCCAACAAGGCCTGACCTTTAAACCAATTGGGATCACCCTTATGCAATCAGAATGTGCCCAGTGCTTGTTTGATTGTTGGGCATGATCTGCTGGTGCTTGTCCACCACTCCAACCAAGTACATTATGTGCCCCGTGTGGCTGTTGGCTTACATGTATGACCCAGCTACATTACTCAGTCATCTGGGACCACCAGTTTTCCTTTCTTGATCTACAACTGCATCTTCTTCTTTCTGAATCATTAGTAAGAAGCAAAAACTTAACTGAAAAAAATATATTATAAAATATAAAATATTATATTAATGGTGCATGTTCAATGCACATTTTTCAAGTGAACTTACTTGTCAAGTAGTGTAAGTTCTGTCAAGTAACCAAAACACTTAAAATTTGGATGAGAAATGATAATGAATTGTGCAGACCATGACCTGTAGAGACCAATCATGCTAGCTATATGATGTAAAGATACTCATGGACAAATCCTAAGTTCCGAAACACACCGGTCACTGGATGATTAATCAGTAAGGCGTGTGAGAAAATATCATGTCTATCAAAACACCTTACCAATGCATAGTTACTCCTAGGAGTCACATGTCAGTGTGGGGTGGAAAAACTGGTGGTTACCCAGGGAGGAATGAAAAGAATGAGTGTGATTTTCCCCACATCTCCCATTGTCGCAGCTGCAGACGCAGGTGGAGCCTCAGCGTCCCTCCCCCTGCCCCCTCCGCTGGGCACTCACTGGGAACAAAACAAAAAAATTGTGAGGGACAAAAAGGAAAAGAAAAAGGAAAGGGAGAAACCCCTAACAAGACTATGTCTGTGCTGTACTATACTTGGCTGGGACTGGCAGCGTTCTTTCTGATCACTGCTTCTACTGTTGTCATGACTACTATGCTTTCTGTTGCTGCTCTGAACGGGGTGGGGTGGGATGGTGAAGAAGAGGTGTGTGTGTGTTTGTGTGTGTGTGTGTGTGTATGTACGTGTGTGTGAGTTCAAGATGTGACCACAGCCACCAGGAAAAGCGAAGCCAGTGAGTCTTAAGTTGTTGACAAAGAAGGAGCTATTTGATCTTGTGAGTGGTAATTACACAGTGGGATTGATAGAAGCTGTGTCATGTCTGTTCCTAAAGCTATGTGAGGAGTAACAGTTCACCTTGAAGTGAAGCACTGATGATGATGATGATGATGTCGTCATGGCTGTTGTAAGTCACAGCAGGTGAGAATGCCAGCTGACACTGCTCCCATGGACACAAATATATTATGGGATGGAAATCTTCGATAGGAATGTGATGGAAAGTTTTTATCAGTAGTAGACACACAAGAACATCTCAGGTGTTCAAGGCAGCATGGACAACTCCAAATTGCTTTAATAAATGGATGCTTGTATTTCCCTTACCTGGGACAAGAAAGAGTTCTAATGTGGAAAGAAATTCCTTCTTTTTAAAAATTATGGCCACAATTTTTCCCCTAATAGATGGTTCTAATTTGTCGTAATTGTTGAACATTCGATAGTTTCCTGATGTCGGTCATCATCTTGACTCGATGTCTGTTTTTGAAACTAGCCTAAATGCCCCCCCCCCCCCCTGCACGTTTCCACTTTATTGTGATGTCAAGATTACAAACCAGGTGAATATTGCCTCATATTTTCAAACCTACAGTCTAAAAGGAGATTGGGAGATTGCAGTCTTGTCTTTCACAGTCAATCATTTAATAGGCTGCCATCTAATCTCATAGCCAATTATAACCTTGGCTACCTTTTCATCAATCAATCATCAGCTGGCCTGCTTGTTTCATATCCAATCATCAGCTGTGCTGTCCTACCCAGCCACTATGTTGGCCACTGGAGTTGGGGTGGGCAGCAAACTCAGAGAATCTTCTCCGCCTGAGTTCTAGAACTGTCTAGTTGACAATGCACGCCCAGCAAATGGAGTGAAATGTGGCAAGAAACCTACCTAGTGGTCAACTTGTGCAATGTATCAAAGGTGTACAAAAGATGCCGCTTGCGAGAAAAGTGAGATGGGCTTTGAGAACCGGGAAATTCAGAAAGGATGTTGTGTGATGTGAGTGTATATATTTTTTTCTGCCATCTGCCTTAGTCCCAGCCTCATGTAAATAGCTGTTGTTTCTCTTTTGTTCTTGCTTATATATCACAAATCTGTTGGTTTAATTTGTTTTTGGTTTCAATTTTGCTCAGTGTTTTGTGTTTTGTTTTTTTTTGTTTTTTCTTTCGTTTTGACTCTGCTGCTCCCATGTTTTGACCTGTGTGGGCAGAAGCAGGAATCGAAAACATAACAGCCATGCATCCACCACGCCCAACAAGCACAGCGATTCACCTGCAGTGCCCTCCTCACTAGTCACCCAGCCTTTGTGCTATTGGATGTGAGCACAGACTAAACTGGAATGTATAGCTGCTATGCGAAGGGAGCGTTGAAAGGTGCTATGCTAAAGGGATTAGCACACGGGGGTAGACCTTGGGGGCATTTCTCCTTCAGGCTGATTAACCCAGAGAAGTGCTATCTTTGGCTTGAGAGGATCCTGCAGGTGGAGTCACTTTGGCATTTGTTTATGGTGGCATTGGAAGCCTCTGGTCAAATGCAAAGCCTTGTTGTGGGTGGTCAGTAAGCCTGCGAGGGAGAACAATCCAACTGTCTGAAGTTAGCAGAGGCTGTGCTGTGTATACACATACAGTATACACACAGACACACACATACACACACACACACACACATACACATAAACACACGCATGTGTGCATGCAACCAACCCTGACACTTACAGCGAGTCTGGAGACTCACTGAACAATCCACTGAGCAGACATCAGTCATGTCCCCATGCACTCCGCATTTGCGGGCATTTGGCATCTTTGGAATGCTAAAGTGTGAGCCAATCAGGAGTCTGTCTGAAGGTCACCTCATGTTTGATTGGCTTTACTCATGTGTTATAAGTCATGGCACTGATCTGCTACACAGACAAGAGGAACAGGCTTCTCCCTTAATATGTGGCTATAAAATGGGAAAAGCAAGTGCTTCATGATTGACCCCACAGGATTGCTACACTACTTGCCATTGTGAAACAAATGTTTTGTTCTCTTTTTTCCCTCTTTGTTTAATTTTATTTTGCTGTTGAATTATAAACACACTACTGTAACAAACAAACTGCAGAATTGTGCCAGGAAAGGAGAGAATTGTTGGACTGGAAATGGGACAAATATGGTAAAATGTTGAGAATGTCTAATAATGTCAGTGTGGAAAGGACTTTTTTGTCAGTATTTGAAATAAAATTTTACATGAATTTCAGCTTTCCTTTGAATTTATTCATGGGATCTTGCCATGCTTATCTGCACATATTTATTTGCATGTAGTACCATATTAGGTTGAAAATTTGCCTGGCTTTTGCCATGCATTATATTACAGTACATCCCCATCATGGGGCACTGTTAAATATAGGTGTCTGTTTCTGGGGCTGACCTCATGGGCCACAGAGTGATCATTTCCTTCCTGAGGAAACAAGAGGAATCAACACTTGGGTTGCAAGCATTTCAGCCTGCCCACATGGTTCTTGTGACAGTAAACATGGTGTCATGTTATATAATTGCCCAAGATTGGCCACTAGAGAGTAGCATTGAGCACTTGAGTTTTCCAGTTTTAGTGAAAGAATTTGTTCAGTGTCAAAAGTAGAGTTAACAACATTTTGGTAAATGCTAAGATGTTGAATGGATTCCTTTGATCCCCAGATCCTAATTGCACATTGAAGTGCATCCAATGAGTCATTTATCCAAACCCATGTGTTTTTGTTTGTTTATTTGTTTTTGGTTGTTGAATTTGCAATAATATTAGGCCTACATCCCAGTGTGTTCCTCAGTAGGGATTCATTTCAGTGTATTCTGCCTTAAAAACTATTTAATAATTCAGGATGTTGCACCAAACAATGAAACATGTAGGCCTGGATTGACTGTTGAGTGTTTTGTAGGCCTCAGAGCCACATAAAGGGATCCCTTTATATGGCTCTGGTAGGCCTATAGGCCTACCACATTTTTATATTTGTCACACATCACACATTGCAGAACAGCACGTTGAATGCCCACAACTACATTTGTGACTTCTTTTTGTGACATAAAAAAAGGAAAACTAACAACTATATTATTAAAGGGTGTTGGTTGTACTTCAAGCTTGATCAAAGGTTGACATTCCAGGGTGTGGAATCCAGGTGTGCAGGTCTGAGTGTGAGCTGTGGCTGCCAAGTCTCCAGAAATAGAAACAACTGCTTTAGGTTGGTCCAATGAATGAGGGCTATTTAGTTTACTTTAAGTCATTTAGTTTGTAAATACATGTATGTGTCTATTTTAAAAATATAACATGCAATTGGTAGCCTACCTGAATTGCAAGTTAATGAACTGAGTGACCCATTTAAGCAAAGAATACTAAATAAAATTTTAATTTAAACCAAACATTCTAGAGCTCATAGACAAATGTGCATAATTCTAGAAAATGCTTTGGAGAAGCATGCTGAAACTTGATAACTAACAGCCAATATGTTATGACAATAGTTATGAATAGTTATAAAGCCACTATTAAACCAGGGCAAGGAAAATTTCCATTATGGATCACAACATAGCATTGCCATTAAAATGGGCTATACAAGATAGCATATTGTTTATAATGTGTCTCTCAATCTTCACACACTGTATGGTTCTGTCAAACTGGACCTTGAAATGTTTGAAAAATTACATTACGTGTTGACGTAATATAAACGTACATACCATATAAGGCTTTTCCTGCCCCCTGACCACGCCCCTTCAGGATTTTATAAATGCAAGTCTGTTCAAAGTTCACTTCCGCTTCACTCTACTGTCGGAGTGTTGTCTAGAACGTCTCTGATTTTTCACATTACAAAGGAGATATTCTAGCTCTTTTTCTTAAAATTCTTTCTCCTAAGCACAACGGCCTAAATTTATCGACAGTAGCCATGAGTCTTTCAATCTTGAACCGCCAACCCGCCACCGCCAGCGTCGTCGGTTTGCTTTATCCTCTCACGGTTCAAAATGGAGTCGTGGACAACAAGGTCTTCATGGCAGACACCGGAGCGCCCTCTATGGCGCCTCACGCTGGATCTGGAGCAAAGTCGATTAGCTTGGGAACTGAAAATGAACTGGATGATTGTTTTGACGAAGTGGATAACGCTAAAGTTAGTTCACCCAGAGTGTCATTGCCTGTGAGGAAAGGAAAGGGGTATGACAGTGGTTTTCACAGTTCAGACGACGATGGATCTTTACCAACATCGCCAGACTCACAGCCATGTTGTCCTGAGTTTCCTACGGCAGAAACAGAACTTCATCGAGAAACAAGAGAACTAATCGGGGCTTTTTATCGGAGTCACACAGGGCTCTCACGATCAGAGAGGTGTCGACACAAAGCCATGGAAACTATGAGAAAAGTCGTGAACGAACTATTACTAAAGCATGAGATCGCATTCAAGGGTAAGCTAAGCTACAGCATTGTGGACTTTGCCTTTTAGATAAGCATATATCAGCATGTTTAGAAAATCCCGTGGTTTTTAGCTGACGCTGACGGAAGTGGCTTTATTTGCTCATTTGGCAGTCGGTGACGGTCGTCTTTCTCCTTGTCTTTTATCAGAGCCACAGTTCCTCAGCCAACTGGCTACGGTCGTTAGTAGTCAACATTGTCATTGCTTGTTATTAACGTTATTTATTACGGATACGTTGACCTCAACAAGTGATGCTTAACGATAAAGTTACATGTTAATATTTAATATTTATCCTTTTATTTGTGTGTGTATCTCAAATATTCCTATAAATTATGCTAATGTCAATAACGAGACAAGAATTCTTGACACCCCTTTGTGTGTAATGATGTGTAACGTGAAGAAACGCTTAAACCCATAAAGAAAGGATTCTGATCTTAAATATCTGTTGAATTTAACGATATCGTCGACCTTTGCTGTTCCCTAACTTTGTAAATATTTTAGAGGAACTGATCTAATCTAATTCAGCGAAACTTCGTCATATCGAAAGTCCGCTTCTTGGAAACTAGACCCAAATTCTGCGGAAGTGCCTTATCAGGGCATTCAACACACACAGGAAGCTGCTCTCCGCGCAAGCTCAACTGAGACTTCCGTCACGTCGCTGCCCTTGTAGATTGTATACAAATAAGTGGTGTAATACTGGGAAAAGTTTTTACTTTTTTGATTTGTCTCTGAAATTCTTGGAACAACTATGCCCAAACAGTGTGCATACACTCTTACCAGATCTTGTGCTTCACTGCATACCATGTTGGGCTCATCGTGTACTGTGTCTATTTGCATGTTTAATCAAAGTGAAAGCTGTTTTGGCTAGTTGCACCCCATTTATATTTTGGAAAAGGAAGAGGTTCCTCGGTCTAACATGTTGATCCCCATTTGTTTACATTTCTCTCATGTTTGTTTAGATCTCTTAAATGTTGACTAATGATCATCTCATCTCTGAATTTTTTGACACAGGCATGTTGAAGAAGCTTGATATGGACCACAAGGATGAGAGTATGTTTTTTGTGAAAGACGTGGCTGAGAGCACATTCAGCGATGGCGTCACCAACTGGGGTCGTATTGCCACCTTGGTGGCCTTTGGGGCAGTGCTCAGCTCACACCTGAAGGAGGCAGGCAGGCCAGAATGTGTGGATGCTGTGGCAGACCAGATTTCCTCATACTTGGCCATCCAGCAGTATGACTGGCTCCTCAATAACAATAGATGGGTGAGTTGATCTCCCTAATGCCATGGAGACTATTATTGGCTCTAACAGAAGAAGTTAAGACAGAGGGCCTATTTACACATATCTAGATATTCTTATAAACAGATATTTTTTCTTATTTCAGTAGCTTATTTGAGTTGATCTGGCAGGTAATCTGTAATGAGATTGTTCATAAGGCTAGTATTGGTTTATGAATGACTTGATCCCTGATAAGGAGAAAGTGAACTATGGAAAGAACCTGATGACTGAAATATCTAAGTATTCAGGAACCAGGAAGTACTGTTGCTTAAGGTACTTTTGTTTTCACTCTTTTTCACTACAGCGTGGGTTCGTGGACTTTTTTCATGTGGAGGACCCTGAGTCTGCAGTGAGAAGCACACTCATGGCGGTTGCAGGCTTTGCCGGCCTTGCTTCTGGACTGGCCTTTCTGATAAGATGAAACGGGCTCTTTCTGTCTATGTCACCTGTCTACACTTTCCATTCACGGCACAGCTGCAGAAAAACAGAGATCACAAGACAGATGAGTGAACAAACGCAAGATCGAGAGAATGAGTGAATGAAGATCATAAGACATTTTAGCCATCAGAGAGTCCATGACTTAAGTCATCAGCCAGCATAGAGATGTCTGTATCTCTGTGAAGTCTCTGGTGTGTGTGTGTGTGTGTGTGTGTGTGTGTGTGTTATGTAGTCTCTGTGAGACCTGACCCCATCAGCCCCAAACCTAGCTGTTGAGGTCTCTGAATGCCCGTCTGTCCAGTTTCTGTGTGCCCGGTGTGTCACACCTAACAGAACCCAGAGAGGAGGCCGCTAATAGCTCAAAAGTCGAGCTGGCCCCAGTGGAATCGTTCAAGAAGTGGTGTTTGTTTGTTTTGTTTTGACATTGTAGAGAATTATTTTTTTATATATCTATATGTATGTATATAGTTCAAGAATCTATTAAAAAGTTTAGTTTCTTTTCTAATCTCCCCGCCCTTCCAAATCTCCACAGTTGCGGTGTTCACTAATGGAGGGCCTGATGTTAGTTTCATGCAGGTAGTTCTGACTAACTCACAAAGGACTGTCCACTATAATCTCTCGCGCCAGCAGCGAACAGCCTTCAGTCCATATAAGGAGTGAGGTGAGGAACACAAGTCTGAATCATTCAAGGTTGTTGCACGTTCTGCATAGTTTATTTATGAGTCAATGAGTGATTCTAATTAATGCGCCTTAAATCAAATACTAGATTGTAAACAAAGACAAAAAGACAAAGAAACTCGTACAAGAACATCAGCAAATCATTATAGAAAATATTTATATATTTTTCAGTAAAATAAAGAGTTTTATTTTGTGGAAGAATTGTTGTCTGGTCTTATCATTCACTTTCCCAGAAGTTTAGAAACTTATTTTCGAAGTGGTTCAAACCAGAAGGATGAGGGCAGAATGTCTCCCATTTCCCTCCTACTTGGTGACTCGGTCAATCTAAAGAAATTTTCCATGTGTGTGAGGAGTCACCTCTCGTGAGGGTCACACAAAACCCTACTGGCTACTGGTCATTGATCTTGTTTTGGGTTTTAACAGGTATGGAAATCTGTGATGGAAATACAAAGCATACATACATGGTTGCAATTCATAGCAATACTTTTTAAATCTAAAAAGACAGAGTGTATTACTTGAGGCTTTAGTAGTTGTGGTAAATTTCAGGATTTTTTACCATGTGAAAGATATTGATAAAGTTTTGAAAAAAAGAAAAAAAAACTGGTAAAATATTTGTTATAACATCTGTTGGTCATGTGGATATGTGGAATGTGTGAGAAGCCTGGGAGTTTCATTACAGATTAAACTTTAACACAACTGCTGGTGGTGAGGGGGAAGATGCTGGGCCCATGGCTGATACCACGATCTACAGCCCAAAGATGAAAAGGCCCATTCACCCCACTATCATCTCAGACGAGAGTCTTCTACTCCTGCGAACACATACTGGTAGGACTGACAAAATAAGGCGTTGGTGATGAGTAACTCATTGCGGTGCATCATATTCATGTCGAGCTGTCATACTGTTCACTTTTTCCATGGGAGGTGGTGTTGGGCAAGCCCTGTTGCCTTTTTACATAGACAGTAAAAGCAGGTCTGTTGTCTGTTTAGGTGTAACCACAGTAACACATTTAAAGAGGTTGCAGTTGGGAGCGACTGCTGCTTCTTGAAGATCTCAACAGGTTGCTAGGGCAACAGTTAAAGCCACACGTACCAGACAATGCACTGGCTCAACACTGAAGCCCACTTCCTGTAACTATGATGCACCCACCTCTGCGCTCTTTTTGTCTCTGACCCACAAACCGATGTTTGCAAAACTGTTGAGGTTGCCATTCTGCGCTTCTCAGAAGCCTACAGAGTGTGAACTGAAACTAACACCAAAGACTTTTCAGTAGTTATGTAACTCACTTCTGCTTTTTTTTTTTTTCTGTAAATGCATTAGCAATAGCTGTTTTTTCCTGTCAAGCCCCAGTATATACGTCAATAGAATGAGGTGTGAAATTCCTTGATGGTTTTGTTGGACATTTACCCACACTAGTCACCGAAATACCCACGACCATTTAAATGTTTGTAACATTTAATTTATAAGTCCATGTATTTAAGTAGGCCCCATGCTTATATACTGTAATCGTCATCTGCAAGTTGTGCTCGACAAAAAGCTTAATCATGTAAGCGTTATAAACAAAACATAAACTACGAAAATTTAAGAAACTACAATCAAAGTTGTGTTAAAAACTTCCAGTGCATTACCAATAACTGGAAATATAGACAACTATGATAGACATACTGTGTATTTCCAATGTAGTAGAGCATTACAGGTTGAATTACAAATCAAATCATTAACTATTTTGATCAAGCCTGTGTTTTTCTTTTCAGTGGACGCAGAAAAACATAATTCAGCTGTTCAAAACAGTCATGTCAACATTGTTTTCTTCAAACTCCACATTTACTATATCAACTGAAAAGACAGCTTGTGAATTTTTGTGTTTTGTTTCAGACATCAGGGGATTGAATGTTGCTTGTGTACTGGTGTGTTTGGTGTTATTTTCTTATTGAATTGAAGTTCAGACACGTTTTCATTCAGGTCTAATGGTTATTTATGTTCCATTAGATGCCACTGTGCGTCACTGTACAAAAATTGTATGGGTGAGTTTAGCAGCAGTATTGTTGACAACCACTAGACCTGATGGTAAACCAACATTGTATTTCAAACAAAAAGGATTTAGGTCATGGAAAGACCTCAACTCTGTGGAGTTAAACTGTCGTTCATTAATCTAATATTCCTTCAGGTTATACAGTAAATGTAGTTTGAAAAGAAACATTATTTTAAACAGGGTATGTTTTTTTCTTTTGTTTGCCAAGACTTGATCAAATTCATCTGATTATTGGATATATGTGGAAGTATTTTTGTTATAGCTTTTATTTAAACTTTTTTGAAAGCATTGCAGTTTTTAAAATTCAACTGTATGTATAAAGTAAACATTAGTTTGATGTGATGGTCCCATCAGACAGAACAGTGGATGTCAAAGAACCGCAACAAACGATACAAAAACATAATCTAAAGTATTAGTTGTGAAACTAACATAATTTGTGCTTTATAAGCATTACAATCTTTACAATTAGCAAGAAGACTGTTAGCTACAGGTCTCTTGGTCCTCTACACTTGTGTTCACAGGCAAGAATAGGCTTGCTTCACACCAGATGTTTGCCAGTGGTGATGTCCTCACTGCTCAGGGGAAAACATGAAGGGTAGTGCCCTTTTTCATGCAGAACCAAAACAAATGAGTCAAATGCTGGTCTTTCCCGCAGTCAAATGTCAGTCACACATCACCCACCACACTCCACAGTCCCAAACTCTAACTCTGCTGAAGTCGTAGCCTACTTTTGCAGGTCCCACAACTTCCTGTTTGAGAAACACTTTGGCTAAACACAATGGCTTATTTTTTTTCTGCTATGTCGCCTTACATAACCACACGAACCAACCTGAATTCTCGCCCCGAGCTTGCTTGCAGTAAGGAAGTGCAGGAGGGCAGGTTATAGCAGGATGGCGCAGGGGATTTTCTTGTGTGTTGGGTGGAGGAGGGTTTATTTTTATTATTTTTTTAAATTGTGTAAATGAGGTGCTCTCCCTTCCTTCTCTTTCAGGTCATTGTTTGCATGACAAGTTTGCACATCACTAACCATTTGAAAACACAAATGTTTTCTCAGTTTCAGGGTTGACTGTCGCTCCACATTTCAACACTGGGTTGCCAGGGTTACCTATTACTGTATAAACTATCTGACTGGCACAAATTTCCTTTACCAGTATATCTATAAATGGAACAACACCAGATCTAAACCTCCTCCTGAAATAATCATAAATAGGTTATCTTTGAAAGGATACAGAATTAGTTTTTAGGCCTTCTTGCTAAATGCTTAAATTCTGATTGAATGGTTTGTGTTTTCAGTGTCTTTTATTTACAAACATACAAAATGTTGGATGCTTACTATCAGTTGCAACTGAAAATTTAGAGAGTATTTCCTGGTAGATTGTGATTGGTCCAAGTGCTTTCTGCCACCACCCTAGCAACAGCACGCCCCAGAGGCTTTAAAAAGCAACAGAGAGCCAGTTTCTCAGAAGTCAGCTGACCAAATTCTCTCTGAGTCACATGACCAAAGTTAAAGAGAAATTAGAAGGCTGATGTTTGCAGGGAAAGTTTACCTATGAGACTGATCAGAGACTGATATTTTTGCAATGTTATGTCAATAGCTCTGTAATTTCATTTGAAATGTGACACAGGGAAACTGATTATTCATTATACTAATTATAGACAGACTGAAACTTTAACATAATGCCTGAAAAATAGCATAAAAGTAGAAAGCCTACTTGTTTAAAGCATTGGTCAGTACTGTAAGACAAATAGTTGGAGTTACTGTGTATTATTTCTGGCCTATCTTTAAAGCCAGACATTTAGTTTCTTTGAGAAAGCTTCGAAATGAGGAACAGGAAGAAATGTGCCGAGAGCTTGTATCTGTTCAAGGCGATATCAGTTACTTCTACACTACACCTTTCATTTTTGTTCTTTCTTAGTGCTCACATCACACTAGAAACTAGCAGTTTTCCTAAAATATGGGCCCTCTTTCATTATCACAGATAGAAATGAAAATTGCCTACTATACAATTTTTTGAAGTCATGAACCCTCAACATAATAGTTTATAGTTGAAATAGATATCATTGAATGTTTTTATATAGTGCTGCTTTTTTGTTTCTTTTTCTTTACAAACACTTTAAAGTCTGAGAACTCTGGCACAAAATACAGTATAACAGAAAGAGGAATTCTATCATGGCGCCCTCTCCTGTTTGAGATTGTAATGAAAGAATGTTACTTAACATGTTTTAGTTTGGGTGTGCATGTGTGGGTGCGTGAGCACACACACACAAAAGTCTATTGCCTAATTTGTTTTTAGTGTTTCGGATTCAGAGAGAAATGTTTCAGATTCAGTTTCAACCAGTTTCAAGCACTGTCTTCAATTTACCACATTCATTCATCGAAACTACTTATAGCCTATAATAGAAATATTTTTGCTAACATTGAGATTTGAAGGATATATGCATTGTAGATCTCTTGTCTGGGATTACTGATTGCTGGTTTTTAACCAAAATTATTTTCTGTTACTTGAAGATGTAAAGGTTATTAGTAGTTGGACATTTCTGCCCGGCTGCCCATTGTATGCTGTATAGTGCAATTGCTATGTTTAACTTGCCTGCTTTTCTTGGCGTGTGTGTGTGTGTGTGTGTGTGTGTGTGTGTGTGTGTGTGTGTTTGCATGAAGATGATGTGGGCCCTGGAATGCGCCCCCAGTTAAAAAGCCTCCCGAAGGTAAGCCCTGTCTTGTTGAAGCAATTTTCTGTCCCTGAGCTTACTCTATTTTACAGTAGTCCTATACCAGCTCTTCGATGCTTTAGAGATAACTTATAATACATTTTTTTTGGTCTCAACTTCGACTAACACTTGTAGTTCCTCTAGGTCAGCCCTCATCAACGTGCCTGAGTAAACCTTCAAATCTCAGTTGATTGAGAGTGGGTTTGTTGATGTATTCACCTTTCATTTTTAGGGGCATAATCAACATGAAACGGTTCTAACAGATATTTCATGTAAACCAGTTTGCTCAATTTCAAAGATTATATTTTAACACTGACACCATTATCAGTCATGTTGAAGACACTGGTCTGGCTGTCTGTTGTCTAATATAGCCTGTTTTGTGCCTTATAAATGGAGTGATTGGTTCCTAGGGTTTTGGTGATTCAGTGGGCCGATGAACCAGGCAAAGCAGTTCAAATCTACTAACAGGTTTGAGTTGACTCAGAATGCTACTAACTGTTTTCATTTACATTTTCACAATCAATCAATAAATAAATAACTGTGATTTACGTCTCTGGTGTAGTCCTTTTGAAATCATGTGCAGCTCCAAAGTTGTTTTTTTGGGGGGTATTCTCTGGGGCAGTGGCTCTCAAACTTTTTATCTCGTTTGCCACTTTAGAGGGTGGGAAGCTTTTTATCTCATTTGCCAACCATCGCCCAGCAAAATGATGATGACATTAAAACAACATACTTTTGCATACTGAATCCACTTCACTGGCCCAAATGTGATTGATTGCTTTGACGTTGCTTGTTGTGCTGGTGTTTTGTTCTAGAAAGAAATGCATTTCCAGACATACAAAATGAAAATGCATAAAAACTACAAATTTCCTTTATGTACTCCACCTTTTATGACTGTGTACTGCAGCCTACCCCACCTTTATGCGAACCAAGACTCTGAAGGGAATTAATAGGTACTGTAACAGAGTCCTTGGTTAAGGTAGTGCCCTTTAAAGGAACACTATATCTCCCCCTACTGGTCATACCCATTGACACATCACTCACTGCAAAAAGGGCCAAAACATAAGGATATCAACCACCCTATCCATATTCCATGATTGCTCCCTCAATATAAAAAATGTCCCCAAAGCATCAAATCATTCCATATTAGATGTAGTTCCTTTCCTCAAGCAGTCAGGCTACTTGTCTTTCAGTATTAACATCACAAACTGTTTTGATATTGTCTTGATCACCATGGAAAATGTTCTCTGCATAATATAAGCCTATAGTCTGGTCCATGAGGCTCTTGGCTGTGGATGTGAGCATGGGAGAGCAATATTCAACTATAACCCTCTGGCTGGGGATCAAACTGACCACCATTTTGTCACAAGTCTAATGCAGAGGGACCCCTTTTTTAATGTGCCTTGAATGTTGTAGCCTACTGTAGTATATTAGCCTGGGCTTGCCCTACTTCCTGTGACACAGCACAAAAATTTGTGTTCAAGTCAGTATGGCCAAGGTGCCTATTTACTGCATTTCCTGTCCCAGAATTTCAGGCACCAATGAGAAGTGAGCTTTTACTCCAAGGTGAAGGAGG
>JASCQY010000068.1:9948151-9962892 GCA_030264315.1 Sardinella tawilis
CTGCCTTTGAGAAGGTGGCGAGTATGTGAGATTGGCCAGACTAAGCTCGTATGAGCTTTGATGGTCGCGAAAGCCAGTCTAGTAGTATATTACTTTGTGTTTATCTTTCTATGTGTTTTATAAAAGCCAGAGACAGCCAGCACACAATAATTCAGAACCGTAACTTGCACTTATAAAGAGTGGCTTGGAATGGCAGTGCAAAATGGCAACAATAAATTGTCACAAGATACTCTACAAATGCAAGATGATGGCATATGCTTTTGGAGAGCATCATCCATTTTGGCATTTTAATTTATTTCTATTTATGAAAAATAAAAGATTATTTCTGTACTTTTCAATTTTCCATTATAGGACATTCCATTTAACCAACTCAGTTGGTCAGAGGAAAAGAGTTTGCATAGTAGCAACAGTGGACTTGGAGTCATGGGAACACAACTGTTCTATCTGAAGTGAGGAAAATGATGACATACCAACTTTTTTTAGACTTTTGTACATGCTGTTATATGGGAAATATGTGGGAAACTTTACAGTGAATATTTTCAGAGGCATTTGTATTTTCCAACTCTAGAGTCTCTGTTCATGTGTCTTGTGTAGCAAAAACCAATGGCTAAATACCAAAGTCATCCCTAAGTACAAGCCCTGAACCCTCAGGCTTGACTGGAATAAATCAGTTTCATCAAACTCTGTGACAAACAGAGCCTCAACCTTAGCCTGCAGTTTGGTTGTGACATATGTGCCGCAACACAACCGGTGGTCTCAAGATACGTCATCGCTTTCAGCCCTCCCTCTGTTTGCTGATTGGTCTACAAAGCCCATAGTCGGCGGAAACCTAAGCCTTTGGATAGATCCTTGACAAAGTGGCTTTGATTCCTCAGACAAAATAATAGGACCAATCAACGAACAGAGAGAGGGCTGAAAGTGAACAGATTGTTGTGAAGGTTTGATTGAATGTGTCCAGGGCATTCCCAATAGTTCTAAAGTTAATAGATTGTACCAGAAATCTATAATGCATTGACATAATGAGGGATTCAGACTCCAGGGCCCTGAAAGAGTTGACCATAAGTTGGGCATAGCCTACTGTAAATTACAGGCTGATGTGTCTTATTCACTAACATATTATGCCAAAGTATGCCAAAGTAGACTGGCTGTCTTAGGTCAGACAACTGTAGAAGATTGAAGTTGAGGATTGTCTCATCATCCACATAAATAAATCATAATGGCTGAATCAAAATGTCAACAAACAGTTTGTTCCCTCTTTAACTGTGCCATCTCCATTTCCTCCATAGCTGAAAAGTGTCATGAGGGGATAGTCACTGGTCATTGTACTGGCGCGTGCTGCGTTTGTTTGCCGCCAAGCGCAAAGCAATTAGGCCGTGCCCTTAATTAAGTTCACCCAGTAGCTTGAGGCTTTTGGATGCTCATCCCGGAATAGGACACCAAGCACTTAACTGAATGGATGCTTGCCACACTTGAAACAAAACACCCGCCTTGTAAGCACACTGCCAATCATGAAACATTCTAGTTAAAGGCAGATTTTTTTTTTTCGTTTCAATCATCATAAATAGTCTCTCAGTCTCTCTAGGTATTATAATCTCTCTGTGATAAGAAGCAGTCCGTGACTCATGCGACAGGCCACTGACGCCACAACAGCCCTCAGGTATCAGCGAAGGAGTGAGGGAGAGCCGATTAATGCATCTGTGCAGTTGCGCACCTGTATGTGTGCGCATCCACAAGCAGTGGGCGAGCAGGTATACACCGACCAGGGATAATTATTTAATAAATTAGGCCTTTTGAAATAGCAACACGGCAACTCGTCGAGTACATGCGTGCAGTTGAAGTTCGTCTTCAGACTTTTAACCGGAGGTAAAAAAATTCGATAGTAAAGCTTTAATGTGAGCGTGCGCTTCAAGGTGACCACGGCACACGTCTAGTGTTGACGCGCGGGCTGCAAACTTTTGGTAAAGTAACCATTTTGTTTGTTCTAAGTTCTTTTTATTATTTTGAAAAGTCTCCCAGTCAACTTCGATATGGATGGTGATGGACAGTGTCCGAATGGGGATTCATCCAAATTACGCAGTCCATCGAGGATGTTTGCCGCTTGGCGCTCTTCATCGCAAACATCTCTTCGGACCCAGGGTGAGCGCAGTGGGGGAGATGTGAGTCGGAGGCTGTTGTCTTTCGTGAACCCACACCACCTGCGGCCTCCAGGTCACTCCAAGGACTTTCAAGGATCTCAGACAACCAGATTTGGTTCATCAAATTATGAGGACAAGTACCAGTTCCCTGGTGAAATACCAAGAACCCCGTCACCAGAACATGACGAAATGGACGAGGACATGGATGCTACCTTCTTTCAAAGACGACTCAGTACAATGCTCCAACCCGGCGTCAATAAATTCTCCCTGCGAATGTTTGGTAGTGCTAAAGGAGTTGCTGCCGAGCAACAGAGGGTAAAATCTTTCAGCGTGTGGATCATTCATCCTTACAGCGACTTCAGGTAATTCAGGTAACTGTAGGTAATCATAAAACAAATCCACAAGGTTTGATGGAGGAGTGACATTTTTTACACAATTGTGATTAAATTGAATCAGTTACAGTGTGGGTTTAGTCAACATCTGCACAGCATTAGATAGTCGAACATCATCCAAAGGTTGTGTTGACTTGGCCTATGTTGAAAAATGTGAGACAAAAAAATCAAAGGAATTCACATCTATACAAAGCATCGTCCTTCTGTCTCAGAACACCTGGCAGATAGGCCTAAACCCCTGTTTCATATTGAAAAGTGTCTTTTCTTGTGATCCCATACCCATTAAATAGTCTGTGGTCCCCACAACTTTTAAGAGCTATGCACACCCCGAGTAACTCTGCATCCGATACCTTCAACACTAAACACAGCTCACCATTTATTTTTTGTCAGTATTTCAGCTGCATAAACAAAATGTTTGTACAGATATGAGCCAGGATAACGAATAATTCTTAGTAAAGCAGTGTTAGCATATAAACACAGTTGTATTACCACATACTGTATTTCACATATTTATTTTGTTTACCTCTTGAATTGTTTTAAGAGGGTGCTGTGCCCTTTGACAACAACAGGTGAACAGTACATAGTGAGGCAGATATAACCTATAGGTTATGTACAAACTCACAAGTTCAGAAATGTGAGGTTTTCCCTTGGCACATAAGTTAAATTGTTGGGGCCCTCATCTGGTTTCTCAAGAGAAATATTTGGTCTTATGTGCCCTGCTAACAACTTATAGATAATTAAGCCTAAAACACAACCAGGTGCCCTGACCAAACCAGGAAGAGGCTCTTCTCATGTGTCCTCCTCGGAACTCTATAATGTTACAGTTTATCAGGCAAATCTCTCCCAGTAAGTGCATCAACCGGCCCTACACTGGTAAAAGCCATCCAATTTAGGAAGTGTCAAGTGAGATTGAGTAGGCCTATACTGCAGGAGGTGCCAGTACACCTGCTGTATTGTGAACTAAGTAGATGAGAGGATTGTCTTTGTGTGTGTCAGAAAGATGATCTGGATTAATGGACTTGTGGGAGTCCTTGTGTCTGGGCAATCCATGGACAATTAACATCCAGCGATATTTGTTTTTGGAAAGGGCAGGGGTAACATTCATTGACAAACACACACACACACACACACAGATTCAGACAGATTGATTATAGGCTACTGTTTGAGTGTAAGGCCTACATTGTTTTACGGTTGGGACCAATGCCAATCCTCATAAACTATGGCCCCCTAGGCCGGGGCAGGGCTAGCTGTTTATGAATTTGGCCCCAGCAACATCAGTGTATTGATTGTCTGCCTATTAGAAATTAGATCACAGAGTTCATGTCACAAAGTTCATGTCAGTCAGTGATCTTTTTTTCTTATTTTTATATCTTCAAAACAGATCATGATATCTGATAAAGCTTTTCAATGCCATCAAATTATTGTATAGGTGATTTTTATGATGTCTTTAATGGTTTCTTGACTGCTACTACTGCTGTATATAACATCTTTGAGATGTTTGTAAAATGTTTTTAAGTCTTATAACACCATGTTTGGATGTCTGGGCTAATTAGATTTCAGGGCAACTCATGTTCCAGACAGGGACCCTGTTCAGCGTTACTGTCTAATGTAACTGTAGGGGGAAAGAAATACAATGGAAAGTAATTTCAAACCACGCTGCTGTTCAGACTGATGAATTCATGGGTGTAAACACTCTGTCTATCATCCACACCCATAGAGGTGCACACACACACTCACACATACACCCACACACACCCACCCACACACACACACACACACACACACACGTGTAGTTGGGATTCTTTTAGGGTACGGCATGTTAATGCAAAGCTATAAATTAACACCTAACAAAAAGAGAAATATAGTTTTCTGCTCCAAGAAGTGGGGCACACACACCTACAGTGCATGACAGTAGGTTAAGAATCTAATTACAGTGGTTCTATCAACACCATAATGTAAAGTCATTCCAAACAAAATTAGTTCTGCTGATCTGAAAATCCCTGACTGCTTATGTGAACTTTTCACCAATTCTGAATTCAGACACTGAATATCAAAGATACAGATTTGAAAAGACTTCAATCAACTGCAAACCACAATTTCAGAATGGATAACTCTGTCACTCTAGCCTAGGAGCCTACTCTGTACAGTACATTTCATTGTGATACACACGTGTTGGCGACATGAGCCATCCCTCGAAATATTTCACAGGGTTGTGCTTAAGGCTCTTCTACTGACTAATGTAAGGATCAACAGACACTACAACACAACCCACTGAGGGACACCAAAACATGTATAATGAATGCTCCTGGTTTGAAACTCATGACGGAATATTCTGTTTCAAGAATGCAGTGTTCCGGAACCTACAGTCAGTGAGACGGGCCGGGCTACCTTGACCTACTCTCAGTAATGCAATGAGCTGTGATGTCAGGGGCTGAGGTCTCTGGTTTGAACATTACACCCAGACTGTCCATGAGGGTTGCCAGATTCTATTGGAGACATTCCCCCTCTGTGATATATTCCAAGGGGAGGGTGTCATTTGATACCACTTTTTAGTAGTTTCAGATGTTTTAAATCGTTGATTTCAATATACAGAACATATTTCAGTAGATTTTTCATGTAGTGGCATTAGATTTGCAGGGGGTATGCAGGGGGTATAACAAACCTCAAAAAGTCATTATATTCTGCACGAAATAATGTCTGTTCATTTAACAGATTCTATTGGGACCTGGTCATGCTGTTTCTGATGATGGGAAACCTGGTCATCCTGCCGTGGGGCATCACCTTCTTTGAGGATCAGAACACGGTACCATGGATCACTTTTAACGTGTTTTCAGACACCATCTTCCTCCTGGACCTGATCTTTAACTTCCGCACCGGTGTAATAGATGGCGACGGTGTTCAGATCATATTGGATCCAACGGTAAAGATCTGACCCACAAGACATGTAGATTAAATGCTCTCAAAAGTGTGTTTGTTAAATGAAGTGCTTACTCTATCTTTCTTTGCACTGCTAGTCTTGGGTTTCTTAGCAAGATAATAACAGGACCATACTCTATGGCACAAGCTAAAGCTATAGCTATAGATACAAAATAAGCTTACTATATGCACTTTGGACAGGTTATGGGTGACTTTGTACAGGATTTGAGTAAATAATGATGAGGTAATATGGGCCCTTAGGAGATTCGTAGACGGTACCTGCGCGGCTGGTTCATGGTGGATTTCATCTCCTCCATCCCTGTGGACTATGTCTTCCTGGTGGTGGACCTGGAGGCTCGGCTGGAGTCACACGACGTGTACCGCACCGCCCGCGCGCTACGAATTGTCCGCTTCACCAAAATCCTGAGCCTGCTCCGCCTGCTTCGTCTCTCCAGACTCATCCGCTACATCCATCAGTGGGAGGAGGTGAGCAAAGAGGAGGACAGAGAGGAGTGTGTGAACATAAGGAGAAAAAGGAAATGAAAAAAAAATTAGAGTTTGAGACCTACTGTACAGTATCTGTCACTTACAATCAGTTAGTTTATCTTTGTGAACATTGTGAAAAAGGAAAGGAAAGGATGACAGAAGAGTGGAGAGGATGGTGGAAAGGTGTAACGGATGGACAAATCAGCAAACAGAGAATTCAAACGATGCATTCCAACCAATCGCAAACAGTAGCAATTGGTTGAAGCCACGACCAAAGAGTAGCGATTGGTTATAAGCAGATAGTATCTGCCCACCGTCAATGACGGCAAAGCAAACAAATCTAAATCGTTGGTGATCAGACGCTATATGGAACGAAGACAAATAAGTGGCTGATACATCGGGCTAGGCGGCACTAGCCTGGCTAGAGAATCTGAGAGAGGGGTAGGAAAAGATCATTACATCCAAACAGTGCACATGCAGACAGCACTGGATCGCTTAGAACTTTGTCTTATTGCATACAGTACATTACTACTTCTGTAGTTATTCCATATTGTTACTCCTCATTGCTCAGATTTACAACACTTAGTATAGAGTTTACTCTACAATCTGCTGCTGTATTAAGTGCTAGAGTCTTGACTTACTTGTAAGTAGTTCTGAGCATCTGAGAAATGTAAGGGTAAATGCAAGATGTGTGATGTGATATGTGAACGGTGGAGAGAAAGCAAGGCTGACCATGGTACTGTATCTGCTTGTGTTCCATCCAGATCTTCCATATGACCTATGACCTTGCAAGTGCAGTGATGCGGATCATTAACCTGATTGGGATGATGTTCCTGCTGTGCCACTGGGACGGCTGCCTGCAGTTCATGGTGCCCATGTTGCAGGACTTTCCACCGGACTGCTGGGTCGCCAAAAACAATTTGGTGGTAAGCTGGATATTAGTGCGTGTGCTGTATAGTTATAGTAAAAAAAAACATCCTTATGGTTCCTTGTGATTGATGCTAACTTGGGCGGTTTTCATGTAGCACAAAGATCTTGCTTGCTTTGTTTCGCTGTGTGCACAGTGCTGAAATGATTAACAATAAATGAATTTGCTATTTGCTACTTTCAATTGCCTTCTGTCCTCAAATTCTTTGACACAGAATGCCGGCTGGCAGATGCAGTACTCCCATGCCCTCTTCATGGCCATGAGTCACATGCTGTGCATCGGGTACGGCGTGCAGCCACCAACGAACACCAGCGATGTGTGGCTGACCATGCTCAGCATGATGGTTGGCGCTACCTGCTATGCCATGTTCCTGGGCACTGCCACCAATCTGGTGCAATCTCTGGACTCCTCCCGTCGGCAGTACCAGGAGAAAGTAAGGTTGCCAACACACACCCAGTGCACAAGTTTGATTCCATACTATTAAGTTAAGTCCATTCTGAGTTACAATTATGATAGGCTACTGTTTAAGTAGCCTATAGTAGGCCTTTTGCCATTATCCAAATAGAACAGTGGAGCACTTGCCTGTTTATGGTGCAGGTGCTGTAATCTGCACCTCCACAGCCTACAGAGCCCACTTTAATAGGTTTGACCAAGACTCACAGTCCTTATTTCTACACGGGTATAAATCTGTCAAGGAGTAGAGTGAAGTGCATGTGTGCGTCTATGCGTGTGTGTGTGTGTGCATGCCAGTGTCTGACTCAGCATTTACCCATGCCTTCTCAGCATGGCATGATGAGAAATCTACTTATAGGGTTATCAAAAGGATTAATCTGCTTGCATCAGGAAGTGCATGGAGTGGAGATAACCTCAGTGTAAAATTCTCAACATGATGACAAGAAACAATAACTACTACTACTAATAATAATTTTCATATGTCTGTGTATGAAGAGTTCAGATGTAAAACCCTCTAATTCCATTTGTGATGAATTTGCTGAATTATTATCACTCCGACTGCAATTGGATTGTTTTGACTTAAACATTGAAATCACATTTTGATAGAGATTCTTTAGAAATTGTTTTAAAACCAATTTGTTTATTTTTGTTCAATAATTTTGTTCAAATTTTTGTACATTTTTGCAGATGGGGTTGTGCATCAGAACTCGTTCTAACATGGTCATTCACTCATAAGGTCTAGGTAGTAACTCAAATAGACTTCTAAGATATCAAGTTGTAAAGTTGCCTTACAATTTAAACGTCTGACGATTTTTAGTCGCGCGCAGTGACTCTATACGCTGATAAGTTGGTCCGTCCGAAACAGTTTTGCTTTTTCAGTGACAACAGTGTTTGCACACGACTTAGGTCTGTTGACCTTGTTACTACTACAAACAAGCATATCAGGTGTGTAAATGGGTGTATTGACCAGTGTATTAACAGTACCCATCTATTAACTGTTGTTTATTAAATATTATGACTCAGAATCTTGAACAAAAAAGAAAATAAATGTAATCGTATGCATGGCCCATTTCTGTATGTTGACCTAATATGTATCACTATACTGTACATGTACCATCATAAATGCATTCCTTTATTGTCAGGAATTTGTGGTACCTGAGACATCATTTTGTGTGTTTTTCCCCTTCTCTCTCAGTATAAGCAGGTGGAACAGTACATGTCATTCCACAAGCTTCCTGCCGACCTGCGACAGAAAATACATGAGTATTATGAGCATCGCTTCCAGGGCAAGATGTTTGATGAGGACAACATCTTAGGAGAGCTCAGTGACCCTCTCAAAGAGGTCAATCACATTTTTTAATTTCATTTGGCTTAACCTTCATAGGATTTCAGTCTAAGCTTCTCTCCTTGTTTGCCTTTTTTCTTACCTTGAAAATTGATCTCTCGATATGATATAATACAATATACTTTTATTGTCAGTTGAGACTGAAATTCTTGTTGCATCCTTGGCTGATTTTAGACAGAAAACATAAATAAACATAAATATAACCCCCCAAAACCCCAAGGTGTTACCTTATAATCAATTATGCCTACTGTATGGCAGCTTCTTTTCCTCCCATATTGCCAATCAGACCTCTCATGCTGTCTGACCTATACTTAATTTCTCTATTATGCCTTGTCCTGTGGTAGATCAGTATTTATGACTACTCTGGGTTATCATCTAACGTTTATTTCATGTCCTTTTTGTCCATATCTGTCAATCCACACAGGAGATTAAAGGCTTCAACTGTCGTGAGCTGGTGGCCAACATGCCGTTCTTTGCCAACATTGACCCCCATTTCGTGACCATTGTGCTGACCAAATTGCGCTTTGAGGTGTTCCTCCCAGGTGACATCATCATACGGGAAGGGACGCTAGGTCGTAAGATGTACTTCATACAGCATGGCTGTGTCACCGTCATCACCAGTGACAAGAAGGAGAAGAAGCTGAATGACGGCTCATACTTTGGGGGTATGTATAGTAGCTACTGTGTATGCTTGGTTTTTAAAGCTTGCATTGAACTTGATTTCACTTCATTTGTCTGTTATATTGTCTGTCATTTGTATGTTAAAAAATGCTGTGAAATTGTATCTGGTTGAAATTGTGTCTGGACTATTTGTGTATAAACATTGTGTGTGTGTGTGTGTGTAGGGGTGTGCATATGGGGTGGCTATGGGCTGCATTATGATGGAAGGGTTTGGACTTACTGTATGTAGCTTGCTTGAGGGGTAAGGGGGTCAAATTGTAATACTCCAGAATATTAACAAGGATCACCCAAGGGCAACAGAGGCAAAGAAAAAACTCCAAGGAAGAAACCACGACTCAAGGGACTAAGCCAACTGTCATGGCTACCTGTGATTGTAGTGGTGGTGAGGCAGGTGGTGATGGCAGTGATGTGTGTGTGTGTGTGTGTGTGTGGGGGGGGGGGCACTCTTGTGTTGCTGTAATGTGAAATGTTGCAGAATATCTTATTCTTGCTCTGAAAACATCCATAGAATTCATTATGCATAATATTTTGGATGTAGATTTACATTTAAAAATACATCAGCAATTCTTTACGGGTTACAACAGTGCTGCTATCTCCTGTAAATTCCATGTTCCATAATCACCCCTCTCCCTCTCTCTCTCTCTTTCTTTCTCTCTCTCTCAGAGATCTGTTTATTGACCCATGGTCGGCGCACAGCCAGTGTGAGGGCGGAAACATACTGCCGCCTCTACTCCCTGAGTGTGGACAGCTTCAATGAGGTCCTGGAGGAGCATCCCCTCATACGTAGAGCTTTCGAAACCATTGCTCTGGAGCGTATCGACCGACCAGACGTTTCTATCATGCCACCAGAGAAAGAAAAAGAGAATTAGAGAGTCACACAGAAAGGGAGAAGGAAAGAGTATGCACAAGTCAAAGGATGAAGTGATGGAGACCAGCATGGATATATTTTGAAAGTCGGAGAGTACTGTAGGAGACATTCCTTCGATGAAATGGATCTTTTATTACATCTTGGTAGCAGCACAATATTAAATCTGAGCTGTAAAATACAGCTACCTTTAACATTGCTAATCAGTATGTGGCCTACACTAAAAACTGAAACCCAACACACTAAATTTGGGGAACGGGAAGATGACTAACTAGGAGAAGAGGTTCTACTTTGCATAGATGCCTTTTTACAAGCGGACTGTTGGATTTTGCTGACTGTACAAGTCTTGAAAGAATCATATGTATTTGTGAAAGAAATCCACCATAATTTCATCATCCATCATCATCATATTTTTTTTCTTTTTTTTGCCATTTCCAGATGACTTAAACTAATGGTCTGACTATGTTGATATTATTTCTTGCATGCATTATTTCTACTTTATGGAAAGTCACCTGGAAATCTGGTCACAGTGATCGCTGATGACCAAAACAAGTGCTTTCTTTGTCCAGTATTCTCTGTTTATAAGCCCTGACTTAAAAAACAGAGTTAAATAATTACCAGTAGGCATCATTAGACAATCACTTACAGTATCATGCATGATGCTGAATAGCTCGAGGTTGAATAGCTTCATAATATTCTCTCATATCACATACAAAGGATT
The DNA here is from genome assembly GCA_030264315.1 of Sardinella tawilis. Taxonomy (NCBI): domain Eukaryota; kingdom Metazoa; phylum Chordata; class Actinopteri; order Clupeiformes; family Clupeidae; genus Sardinella; species Sardinella tawilis. Next base: position 9,959,074 of record JASCQY010000068.1, read on the forward strand.
TTAAATACTATTTAAAAATAGACATACAAACAATAACTAGACAGACAGATATTAGAGCAAGCAGCATGTTCCTGTAAGGTCAGATGGTTGCTGCTTTACTCAAGGGGAAAACCAGGCAGTTTTTACCAAACATGGCTAATGAAAATGCCTAGCATCATAATCACTGTGAAATCTTACACAACAATGTAAAACATTCAGCATGGTGAAAAATAGCCTGTTGGTTTGCTGGTTGACCAGCCAATTAAGCAGCCTGTTTAACCATCTTATGATGGTGATCATCTGAAGCTATGTTTTTGTGAGAGTTTTGCTGGTTTAATTGGTTGACCCAGCTTATGGTAATTACTGTATGAAGGTTTTGTTGGTTAAACCATATACAGTACTGTAGGCTGGTATTTTAGCTAAAGATTTACTCAATCCCGAATTTGTCCAGCTTTAGCCTAGCTGTCAAACCAGTGCAACTGTCTTAAACAATCAGCATGGCCAGCAAAACTCACATGACCAGCTAGTCAGACCAACATCTGACAGGCTTCATAGTCACACCAGCAAGCCCAAGTGGCCAAACCAATAGGTTATGATCAGTAAAGACCAGCAAGAGCTGGTGAAAAAACATCTGGACCGACAAAAAAAAAAACAAATAGCTAAAGCAAGCCACCAGCCTAGGTTTGTTGCTGTTTTTTCCCAGCAGGACAGGTAGGCCTAGCCCAAATAAAGAATGCCATTGATCCAAGAATGTTTGCTGAGACATTTGTGATGCTGGTTTACTGTGCATTTGTATAAAGATTCAAGATACAGCCTGTCACATACCTAGTTATAACTTGTAGCCCAGCCTACAACTCAGTGAAACTTTATTTATCATCATTAATAATTATTAAGCTATTATTATCACTCATCATTAATAATTATTAAGCTATTATTATCATTATCATTATTGTTATTATCATTAGCCTATTATATACCTTTGTGTAAGTACTGTATATGAAGGAACGCTATTGCTTTCACCTTGGTTTGGTAAAGAAGCAGACAGTTATCCAATCCTCTCATTAAAATGAAGATTTGCATTAGTCATGAGAAAGGTGGGTCCTGAAAAGAGATTCTGTAACAAATTGCATGACCCCCCCGTCCACAACACCAGAGCGCTCATAACAGCATTCGAAGCAGTTCCTGGTCAAGATCGGATCACTTCCGCTATACTTTTTGTAACTGTAGATTTGTGAAAGGCCGAGTCAACAGAGGGTCTCGGAACATACACGGTAAGAATATAATCTAATTTGTAGCATTGCTTCATGATTTTCATATGTAATAATTTCAACATGTTAGGTAGTCTATTCGTAATTATTCAGTTTACTTTGCGTGCAGTAAGCTAGTGAGATTACTGTTCGTCTTCCCAAAGTCGCCATAACGTGAAAGTGAGTAACGTTATGGAGGTCACCGCGGGACATTACTGTTTTTAGTTAATATTAGATTAGAAACTTGTCTTTGATAAATATTACGACTTAATATTACGACCCATTGCCTCCTGACGTTTGAATAAACTGATCATTTCACTTGTTCATTTGTTGAGCACAACAAATTTTAAAAGGGCGTCATGTCACCCTGCTAGCTAACTTATTGTAGTTTGCACTAGCAGCGCTTGACATAACATACCATAATAAAGCAAATTAAATACACGACATTATTCAGTGGTTGAAATATCAAGTGGTAACGTTAAGGTCAGCTACATTTCGTAGTGTTTTGCCTGTCCTCGTTTGAAATTACATTCGTATATCGCAAACTTCCTCTGAGAATGCATGCAATGATATTTAATGTTTATTAGGTTTCTCAAAGTTATTTTGACGTAAAATCCAGAGTAGACATTTCTTTATTGCTGATTCATGTGCAATTCAGGCACAATGTGCTGGATGTGGTGATGTACCAAAAGTTGTTATGCAAGCTGATTTCAGTTGCACAACGGTGTTCAGCAGCAGAATTAAGAGATGGTGATGGTAATGTTGTGTGCTATTGTTTTATCCGTTTCTCCTTTAAATGCAATGGGTGGTGATAGTGAATTCAAATGGATTTGTTAGAATTTTGCCAGGATTATCTCTAAAGAATCTGAAAATGCCACGTTATGTAGCTGTGGGCTGTTATCAAACAGTGGACCATGTGACAGCGGTCTTCAACAACACTGCCCTTTAGCTGAAGGAAGTAACGTTCGATGTGAAAAGCCACTATTTTGACTGCAGTGCCTTATTAAAAATTCCCCGATGATATTAACCTAAAACATCATTTTACGGCAGGTTAGGATGCTGACCTTTACTCGCGCCTTGGTCAGCTGTGCTGCGCGCGCTCCAGCTGCCGCAGCAGCTGCCAGCCACAGCGGAACAACTACCATCACGCGCTTCAACAGCACTGCTCAGCAGGTAAGTAAGGCACAATATTTCAGTGGGTCCTGATGGTGCCAGCCATGCCATCGTTTTAAGTTTAATCATTTAAGTTTTTAAAGTGGTTTGTCTTGCATATCATCTGGAAGTACACTATCTCTTTCCCATAATGCTTTAAAATCCTAGGTAGTAACACATTCATTCAAACACAAGATTTAAGAGGGTCTGTGTCCACATGGCAATAACCTGTTTCTGTTTATTCAGGAAAAACCCAAGAAGACAACGTTTGGCCCCTTGGCTGATGAAGACAGAATTTTCACCAATTTGTATGGCAGGCATGATTGGAGGTAGGCCTTTCACAGCAGTGCATAATGACAGGCATGTCAGCAAGCCCAGCAAGAGCTGAATGATACATGTAAACATGCACTCTGGTGTTTGCATTTTAAGTGGTGATACATAGTCAACGCAAGCATGCAAACGTTGCTGTGGATGCAGGCTCAAACACAGACTTGCTGAAAGTGCATGTATAGTACCCTTCCATTGACTCCCCTGTTATTACAAGTGTTGTTGCATCAAGTTACAAAATTCAATGCTACACAGTGCTCTTGTATGATTTCACTGACTGACTGTGAACCAGCCCTAAAAGTGTCCTGTGGCTTTCTCTTGCATTACATTAAATTATTAGACTTCACACGCTGAATTTTGTTTGATTTTGGATCACTTTTTTTTTTCCTCATGCCTGCTTTGGCCATTAAATCGGTGCAAAGGTGCTAATATGGCATTAAAACAAACAAACAAACAAACTTCACTGTTCTGGCCATTCGTGTAACATTCGGATGGTGATGCTCTTCCCAGGCTGAGGGGGGCACTGAGCCGAGGTGACTGGTACAAGACCAAAGAGATCCTGCTGAAGGGGGTGGACTGGATCCTCAATGAAATTAAGACGTCAGGGCTGAGGGGCCGAGGAGGTGCAGGCTTCCCCACCGGCATGAAATGGAGCTTCATGAACAAACCCAGTGATGGCAGGTCTGTTATTCACAATTTCTTACACATATACATACACACACACACACACACACAGTTCACTTCATGCACACACACTGGCCTTTCCGAAACGCACCCCTAATCACTTCCACACCGTTAGCGAGTGAACTTCGATTTGAAATGGTCGTGGGTGCGGAGGCCACTGTCATGGAAGGGGAAAGGGTTGATAAGGGGGCTACTTTTCGGATATCCTTAAAGGGAAAAGGAAATTGACGTCAGAGTTGTTTTCAATGAAATTTCAAACGGAATATTTGAATATTTGTGAATATTTATATGCAAACAGTTTTGGGCACTCCTGAAAATTAGGATGTCATTCTTCTTCTCTCCTTTCATTACTACAAGTGGGTCATTCCGTGTCAAATCAGGACGGATCCAGACCTCATCGTCACAGATTTTCACGAAACTTGGCATGCTG
>JASCQY010000068.1:9964330-9981780 GCA_030264315.1 Sardinella tawilis
CAAAATGTTGTCTGGGAGGAAGAGTGGAGAATACTATGTTCTGTTTGTTTTTGTTTGTATTTGTTTGTTATTGCAGTCACAGTTTTGGCCACAATCTTACATACAGCTCCTTTAAATGTTTGTCTTTGTTGCTTTTCACAGGTGGCCATCAATGAGGCTTATGCTGCCGGTCTAATTGGCAAGAACGCCTGCGGCTCTGGCTACGACTTTGACGTGTTTGTGATGCGTGGGGCTGGTGCATACATCTGCGGAGAAGAGACCGCTCTCATCGAGTCCATTGAGGGCAAACAGGGAAAGCCAAGACTGAAGCCTCCCTTCCCTGCTGATGTCGGTAAGAATTCTTGCGCGCTAGACTGATAAGGTTTCTGCCACCCTCACTGTATTGTACTGTATCTATGTAGATGTGGTAGCATACAGAACTTTGACCAAGACTATAGAGCAACAGACTGCACAGTTACTGGCAGGTTAGTGTAACCAGAATCATTTCCATGTACACTAGCTTCAGAAATGGCATATTAAATCTTTTCAGTAGGATTCATTTTTGTGAGGGTCTATATGTATCTATATGTTTTTACATTGTACAGTACACATACAGTGTCTACATAAAGCACAACTCAAAAATGTTTAAGAACATGGCAAATTCTTTAACAGTAGTAGTGTGAAGGCCCTGTTCTGTGCTTTCATGAATATGTTTGTGTTACATTCTGAATTGAGGTTTGTGGTAGGGTATAAGTGTGTGTAGATCATTTAAACAAGATTATAGTAAATGTGAACCATTCCTCTTTTGTCAGGTGTGTTTGGTTGCCCAACAACTGTCGCCAATGTAGAAACTGTGTCTGTGGCGCCCACTATTTGCCGTCGTGGTGGCTCATGGTTTGTGGGCCTGGGTCGTGAGAGGAATTCGGGAACGAAGCTTTTCAACATCTCCGGACACGTGAACACCCCTTGCACGGTGGAAGAGGAGATGTCTATCCCATTGAAGGAGCTTATTGAGAGGCATGCAGGTACTAGAGTCGGCCAATACCTCTGAATTAGCATCTTGATTCACGAGTTCTTTTTCTCATGTCTACATGCTTGCTTGCATGTTTTGAGTGTCTTGGGTTAGGGTCACTCTTCTGTTGTGAAGTACAGCAAAGTACTTCCTGTATTTTCTGTTGACACTCCAGACAAAGTCTTTTTTTTTTATTTACTTACCTGTGAGTATAGAGCTGTGGGATTCCACTAGGATGTTCTCACAACTAATCTAGCTCCAGGAGTTGCAAATATACATCAACTGTAAATAAAGGAACTGATATTCAGCCTGATATTGATGCGTTTATGTTTGTCATGGTTTATTGACCCACTACTTTTCCCTCCGGTCCTGTAGGGGGCGTGCGTGGAGGATGGGATAACCTGCTGTGTGTCATCCCCGGTGGCTCTTCTACTCCCCTCATTCCCCGTCATGTCTGTGATGATGTGCTCATGGACTTCGACGGCCTTATCCAGGCGCAGACTGGCCTTGGCACAGCCGCCCTTATTGTTATGGACAAGTCTGTAAGTGTCTGTCTTACTGATCAATCACACACACGCAAAACACGCACACATACTCCCTCTCGCACCCAAAAGATGATGCATTGGTTTTATTTGTGTTATCTTATCAAGTTTGCAAGTATCCTTATGTCTTGCTGTTCTGTGAAACAGACGGATGTGATCAGAGCCATTGCCCGCCTGATTGAGTTCTACAAGCATGAGAGCTGTGGCCAGTGCACACCATGCAGAGAGGGTAAGAGAGTTATTGTGATCCTGAAGAAAGAGAGCTTGTGTGTGTGTGTGTGTGCACACGCTCGCGCTTGTCGATGTGTACACTTCACAGAAAAATGATTGCAGTTTCCACCAATGTAATCAAGTTATGCTTTTCTAAACAGTTCCCTCCGAACAGCCTGGGATGTTTATCTGCTTTTGATGCCTTTCTGGCCTCACCTTACTGTTGGTCTCCCACTACACAGGTGTGGACTGGATGAATAACATGATGTGGCGGTTTGTGAAGGGCGATGCTCGCGAGGCAGAAATCGACATGATCTGGGAGATCAGCAAGCAGATTGAGGGTCACACTATCTGTGCTCTGGGTGATGGTGCCGCCTGGCCTGTGCAGGTACTAATATATTGGGTGCATCACAGAAAGATGCATAGTCCAAAATTCAAATCTGTTTATGAAGGAATGTATTGCACATAGATGACATTCAGTGTGACCCTAAACGGGACATTAATCAGTCAGTAATAAAACGCCACCTTCAAGATAACTCTAAAGACCCAGCTCTTTCGAGAATTTCTCCAAGCCTAAATGTTGCACTCTATCTACTGCTGACTTCATACCAACAGCATGCACTTTTTAGCACTTCTTAGCTTAGTTTCCCTCACACTGTGCTGTCGTTTGAATGTTTTATCCTCGTTTGTAAGTTGCTTTGGATAAAAGCGTCAACCAAATGCATTAACGTAAATGTAAATAATAACTCAAAAGTAATTTATGATGTCAAAAGGAAATGCCTCATGTAGAGTTTACAGAAGAGATTGGCCAAATCAGCACTAATGTGTTAAGTCACTTAATTATTGAGCTACTGAATGTGACAATGGTTACCCACAAGGTTCAAGTGTCTTCAGTCTAATACACAAATAAGCCTGTTGGAATACTGTACACTAACAATATATCTGCCATCTTTTTCACAACAGGGATTAATCCGTCACTTCCGCCCCGTTATGGAGAGCCGCATCGAAGAGTTCAAACAAAAGAAGCAGGCGAGGGCATAAATCACATCACGAATGGACACAAGAGGACGCACATCTCACAATTTATTATTTTAAATTAATTTCATGTCCCACCTCTGTAACCCACCGTGTTGCCTCCTTTCTCCGCCTTGTCTGAAGGCAGTCGCCCCAAAGTTCAACGAACCTTAAAAATTAGATTTAGATGCTTGGATCATGGGCGATTACCTCCATTATGCCAACCTATCCATGCCAACCTATCATGACATCATTCAAGGCCTTTGACTCTTCTGTGTATAAGGAAATAAATGTACAAGTTAAGCCAATCCTGTGTCTGTATTTAAACATTTCTGTATATTTTTAAAGATATAGAATTCTACGATTCATAAATCCTGTTGTGAAAAAAGTCTTGTTTTGTCTGTCAGTGATTAAGGTCTGTTGAAGGCCAGAGTAAAATATCCTCCTTCTGCATGAAGTAAACCCAATAGGGGAGCACCCCACTGTTTGTGCTTGGTCATATTTATAAGAATAACTTTAGGCTCTGCGTTATTCGAATTTAGAAACTTTAAAAGGTATTGCATATGCCATTATCAACTCACAATCCCAAGATTTTCTTAACGATTGACTTGATTCTGGGATGTATGAATAAAGGACTAATCAAATGAAAGCTTTGAGTTTTCACAAAATTGTAAAAGGGGCGGCCGTGCGCCAGATCTGCTCCCACGTCACGTGACATGGGTGTACGTTGAAAGTCTGCTTCATTTCATTGGATGCTTTGAAAGGTAAGCAACGACTGGTATTTTGTTTACTAAATCTATAGTTATCCGCTGCAAATTAAAACGTTTTAATTGGGGGAAAGAGACAAGAATAAAGGCTGTGAATTGTTGTGTCTTGTTTGATCTGCAGATTATGGGGAATGCTAAGCCATCATTTTGAAATATCCAGCGCTCATCATGTTTTGAATCAATCACTTGTTTTGTTCGTCCTGTTTCTAGATACTGTTAGCTAATGGTGGGCGACGTTAGCTAACGTTGGCTCTCAGAAGTTAAAATTGAGACTTAATTGGGCTACCTGCTTCTGCGAACCTCGCTTTCTTAAAGGCTGAATGAGTGACTATTTTAGTTGTTTTACATAAGCCATAACGAACTGAATAGAATACAGCATACTCAAGGTAGATAACGTGAATTGAATAGCTTAGCACAAAGAACTTATCGATATAAGCCCCCGGTAGTTGGTAGCATTAGTAGCCAGTGGTTACTCTAGAGAGCTGCGAGATGAAAACATTCCAAAAGCTTTTAAGTGAAAAAAATCTCAAGCTTCTTGTGCATAAACTTTGGCCATGCACCGTAGCTGATTGCTAACCTGTGTAAATGGGAAAGATTTTGTTTTGTAACGCAATAATGCCTCCTAGTGCTCGATACCAGAGTGAGCGAATGCCTACACCGTAGCTAACAAGCTAATGTTAGCCTTGCGCAGGCGATACAAACATCAACTTTAACAACATCGTTTTGATTTAAAGAATAAGTCATCGGATTTTTAGATATCTTGTTTATTTGAATTATTAGCACGTACGTCATAATTTTGATTTATGTGCCCAATCACCTAAACGCTACTGAAAACACTTCAAACACTGGCAAACTTGAGCTTATGTGTGTGGGTTTGCCGTCCATTCTTAACATCTCATCATGGCATGGGGTGCATTCTGCAACCACTTTATATCACGCTAGGGCCAAGTTGTACTGTTCTCGTTTTTTAACTGACCTCACTAAACTATGGTCGTCTGCTCTCATCTTTAGCCCCAGCAGGCCAGTCCTTGAACGGCCTTAGACTTGAAAATGGAAGTGGACCTGCTGAACGTGGACCAGGCTGTCGGGGGAGAAAGTGTTGCCTCTGTGACTGAGTCCAAACCGATCATAAACCAGCAACCCTGTAAGCAGTTGCCCCATAAACATTTTTCTTGCAGCCACACTCACTCACTCATTCATACTTATAAATAGGCCTAGGTGCACTCTCTCTATATACTGTATGTGGCCATTACTAAAGAATTAGCTTTTAAAACGGGCAGTCTTTTTTCCCTTCCATGTTTATATGTACAGGCATCTCATTCTATGTCTCTATTTTGCATCCTTATGTAGATCAACATGACAGCCTTCAGTGTTTTCAGTGCTTCATTACTTTCTGCAATGCTAAGGCCAAGGAAAGGCACATGAGGAAGAGCCATCGGGAGGAGTACAAACAGCAGCTCCAGCAGGTAACATTATTATAGGTCTGCGTGATGATGTTGATTGGGCTGATAGGCGGATTTAAGTATATCAAGTATCTGCCCAAGAGAAAGGAAACCTATGGCAAGGAACGATTCCAGACCTTTTTGCATGAAGTGCAACAATGTGAAAGTGTTTGGTGCACCAGGTTACAGCTTGGCTGATATTGGCCCCTGCTACTGTAGCTGTGCCCAATTTAACTTGTTGGCAACAGCCATCAGAAGCTGCAGTAGTAGGTGAATTGTGGGTGTTTTGTAGAAGTAGAATTCTCAAATCCACTGTGTGTACCTTTCACAGCTCATTAGATTGGATAGATCTTTTACGCTGATGGAAATATGACTAGTGAGTCGTCTTTTAAAAGGACCAAGGGTTGCAGTCATTTGTATTGACGGCAGAATTTTACGTCTTCCCTCAGACAGACACACTCTTCACTTGCTACGTGTGTGATCGCACTTTCCCATCCTCTGAGGAGCTGACACAGCACCAAGCCACGCACAGCAGAGAGGACAAACCCTTTCGCTGCCCACACTGCCAGGGCAGCTTTGCTACCTTTTCTGAGGTGAGGTTGAAAAATCAATGTCCTGTTTGACATGTGATGTGCCAGTCTGTCATCATGAGATTACATACGGAATACTCTCACTGTCAATCATTTCAGAGTTGAAAGAAGTTTCACAGAATTGCGTTATGCTTTTATAATAGCTATCCAAATGTGAAACCGGTTTGGTACACTGTGAAGAACTAAATATTGCTCACAGCATCTTTCTAAACACATTCTTTGATGCTTCCTCATCCCTTATTTCTTTCTTCCCTTTCCTGTTTCTGTCGCTCGTTGTTTCCTTTCCAGCTAACAGTTCACCGCCGCAACTTGTGCGCTGAACGCCACTGCGTGTGTAAGGACTGTGGTATGCTGTTCCGTGGCCCTGCTAAACTACGCACGCACCGCCTAACACAACACCCGACCCCGGATGCGCCTCCTCCGCCTGACGACGGTTTCACCCACCGCTGCCCCAAGTGCCAGCAAGGCTTCGAGACAGAGGCTGAGCTCCTGGAACATCAGGAGAAGCATGCAGGTGATGAGTATTGCAATGGCAAGCCCCCTCCACGCAAGCGTGGCCGACCCCCCAAACAGCAGCAGGTGACTCCTGAGGCGAAGAACGGAGAGAAGAAGGAGGCGGAGGAGGCAGTGTCACCAGAAGGCGAAGGCGGTGAGAATTCAGCAGAGTCAAAGACCACCAAACGCAGGGGCCGGCCTCCAAAGCAGCAACAGCAGCAGGAGGGGACCGAGGCCAAGATCCCCTGTCCCGTGGCAGACTGCAAAGCCATGTGCAGCAGTGTGGCACAGCTCCGTGTCCACAAGAAGGAAGTGCACCCGCCACCGCCCCCACCGCGGAAAGCCCACGCATGCACAGAGTGCGAAGAGAGCTACGGCCGGGCGGAGCAACTGCAGGCTCACATGAGACGAGCCCACGGCTCTGGCCGGCACACCTGCCCCACCTGTGGCAAAAGCTTCGGCCGCGAGAGCAACCTGAAGGCTCATCAAAAGACCCACAGTGAGAGCGAAGAAACTGATGAAAGCAAAAGTTAGACGGCAAGACAAAAAAGGACACTGGTCTGGGTTTATGGGTTTTACGACGCAGCAAAAAGAACCTCTGGATGTAGAAATTGAATTGGATGCGAATGGACTGGAGGATTTTGGTGTCGCTGTTAACCGCGATATTGACCAGAAGTTGAAATAGCTTCTAGAAGTCATTTTAAAGTTGTTTTAGTCATGTTCAATAATTATGAGTTATTGTATATACAAACATCAAATACAACATTTGTACATACAGATATCAATTGTTGTTCAAATTAAATCACAGCATTCATTATTTTGCTACTTTTTTTATATACAAAGTCCATTCTGCTGATGAATTTGGTTTGGTTTGGTTTGGTTTGTTTAAAGTACAGTTATTAGAAGTTTGGTTTGCCTTTAAATGGGAGTTGAACAGGAGGTTTTCTTTGGTGCTTCAGATGAATGAAGGGGTGTGATCAGAGTCCCACTGGGCTTCCCCTCAAGTTAGTATGTCTGTGTAGAGGAATGAACATTTCAAACTTTTTACATTTAAATGGGGGAAACAAGGTGGTTTGGCTTTCAATTAACACATTGTGACAAATTATGTGGTGAAATATTGTTCAAGAGCTCATGTACTGAAATTAAAATTCATATGACAACTTTTGACTCCTGTAGTCTAATGTGCTTTTCAGGAAGACATTAACTCAACTTTACAAACGACTGAAATACAAATATATAGAAGCAATATAATAAGTGTAAAGAGAGAACTCTTCTAAATGCAAAGTGAAATTATGTAATTTTTACACTTGTCATGAAAATATTTTACAATGCATTTTGTGTTGGATCTGTTCACAGCTGCACAACATTATATTTCACAATATATACTTTTGTGTTAGTGCACCAGGCTGTCATGGTTAAATCATGTCATTTTCTGTTTAGTATATTTTAAACTCATTTAGCGATGTATTTCTTTTCCAAACGTATTTTAGTGATTAATGATTAATACTACTCAAATAAATTCCATACACTTTTCTCTTTTAACTTTTAATAGCACAAGTACATCATATGTACCATATGTCTGATTTGCCAGATCTAGCCTTAACCACAGTGGCAGGCATTTCATTCGGAAACTCACTCTCCCATGATGCATTGCACACGGACTATCTCGCGCCTTTCCATCTTGTTTCACCCACCCCGTACCACTTCTCCAGCGCAGTTGTTGTGGTAGTTAATAATGGCGGCAGTGGGAGGTGGATTGTCAGCCTCCGCTGTACTTACTGGCGTTAACACTTCAACCACAGTTCGCTGTCGCTTTCCAGCTCGACCATGCACATCCCGCAGCCAAGTGCGATCAGAAAAACGTTTGCGAATTGGTCGACTGGGGACTGGAGATGGAAAGACTGCCACAAAGGGCCCGAGGCCCGTCAACATTGGACTTACGTTGCAAGAAGACCCGTCACTATCGCGCTTACTTCGGATTGCAGAGAAACACAGGAGCAAGAGAGAGGCGGGTTTCGACTCAAGCGGGAGTGAGGAGGTCGGTTGATAAAGCATTGCTAACTATCCAGCTGTATAGGGTTGTATCGTTATTTTTCCATATGCTTGGTCTTTTTTTATTTGTGAAAAAAATGAAACCTAAACAACCCCCGCTCTCCAACGCTACTGCGTGTCACAGCATTAATATGATCAAGTTCCCATGCCGTTGTCCTAATGTTTTAGCCAGCTAACGTTAGCATAAACACCATTGAGTTCTGGAAGCTTGGTCTCATGTCGTATAGGCCAACAACGTTGAGGTTACGTTTGCATTAGTGTTGGAAGTGGGAGGTAGAAGTTGTTAGCTCTTTGTTAAAATTCCATTTTGTGAGCGCTGTGTTTGTCCCAGCCATTGGCTGCAGTGCACTGGCGCGGCATTTGCGCGCTGTTGAATTGACTAGGCAAGCATCTCCTTGACGACTACACTGTTATCACCAACGATGTGTTTGGCCAAACTTTTGATGGATTGTGTCCGTGTGGCAACGTTGTACTTCAAGGCTGCTATTTTGTTGACTGTTAACATTTCTGTTCAATTCATTCATGCAGATTGGGTCTGCACTGCCACGTCCCTTAGCCAAGAGATTTATTACTATCGTTGCTGCATGTTCCGCCTAAATAGAGTTTTTAGGATCATGAAGTTACAGTAGTGATACATGTCATCAGTTTAACTTCTCTTTTTTCAACATCATCATGCATTCATGGATAAACAGGATCACCCGCATGTAGTGCTTTGCAGTATCACCTGTCGCGCGCTAATTAAAAGTTATGAGGAGGAGTTAGCTCGATAATATTAGCAGCATGCTACATAGAATTCAGTGTTAGAACTTGACAGAATGTATTTCCGTATCATAAAAGCCCACACTATCTGTACATAGTATTCATTTTACTTGAATGCATTTTGAATATCTAACACTGTAGCACCCTTGCCAATATTTGTCTTGCAATATGAACATAATAGTTATGCGTTTGTTATTAATGTTAGCGTAGCTAGCCAACGCTAGCTAGTCATGTTTCACTTTCGGTGTGCCGAAGCAAGGCCCTAACTAATCGATTTGGCTAAAATATTTAAGTAACTTGAAACGTGCTGTCTTCGATGCATGGTCGTTTTTAGAACTGGGTAAGGTAATGCAACCTTGCTAACCTGATGAATTTGTCAACTCTCTAACTTCTGACAAGGTGGCGTGAGGTGGCAGTCACAGTCAAGAGATGGATGCACAACAATATATTCACCAAAGGATTTTTTGACTTGGCTTAACTTGCATTGACCTCAGAACTGGGCATCAATTTACCTCAGACTTGTGACATTCATCACCTACTTTTATTATTATTATTACTGTCGTTGTCTGTAATGTTACACGTCATGAAAAAAACACTTGAGAGGCCTTTATATGACAGTGTACAGTATGGACAGTGGACACACTTGACCAAATACAGTAGAAACCATGCATACATCTGTCCTGTTGTTGCCTAATGGGCATTCATGCAAGTAATTAATGGGCCATCATAGGCCATGGGTATGGCGGTTTTGCCTGTACACGGGTCTCTGACGTGAGATTTGCAGTGTTGTAATGTGACATCACTATTTAGGCTGTGATCAGACTGATGCAACAACACAGAATGAGCTGTAATGTATGCTGAGTAAAAGAGCTTACCTCTGCTGGCTCATAGTAGATGACTCTGTTGGTTCTGCAGACATAACTTCTAGTTGGGCAGATAGTTAGTGCAGAGATTGTTTTTTCTCTTCTCCAAGTCTGTGGTCTTACTTAAGCACTTGAGAAAGTGGTATTTATCAGAAGCCGATCCTGCTCTATAGACTACCCAGTCTATTGAATGCAACAGAGGTGAAGATTGTCTCGTGCAACTGTTTCAGGCATGCAGATGGTGAGTAGAAGTGATCAGGCATGGACTGCGAAGACTGGGAATGGGAGTTCCAAGTGTTACTGTAATTCATTTGGCTATGTTGCCTGTGCTGTTCTTATTTACATATTTATATCAGATTTGAAACACTTGGTGTGTGATTATAATGTTAGATTAATGCAAGTTAGTGATAAGAATAATGAATATTCATGGAAGTGTTCTGAAAGAAATGATTTACAAATGAAAGAGTTTGGAGGATGCAAGTAAGTTGCAGTGAAGTTCTGTATGCCCCCATTCCAATGGATGTAAGCTGATGCAATTTGATGCATTGATTGCTGTATCAGTGCTTGCTGACCTCCTGTGTGATGCCACTGAATCATGTAAAGGAAAGCAACATCATATCATTTAGGATATGTGGCACATTTGTGTTGACTACAGCACTTTTAACCTCTTTGTGCACTATCCCCTTTTATGTATGTTTGGCTGATAAGCAGATAGACCTATAATGTCACTGCATTTCTAACACCTACTGTAGGATTTCTGTCTATGCGACAATTAAAAAAATCCTTGAAACATCCTCGATGGGGAAGGAGAGCACAAGGGGGAATGTTGCAAAATGTCTCAGCTTCTGACATACAGTGCTTAGTGCATCAGATCAACAGCAAGAATTTTCAGCTGCTACAGTTAAGGAAAACCTCTTCCTCCTCGTGCCACTTCAAGCTGTGGTCAGGAAGAATCATCAGTGTTTTTAAACAAGCTAAACACGTGAGGCCGTAAACTACAGCCTCAAGTCAGGCAGCATGACGCAGATTCTTCGCCTGCCTTTTGAAAACAGCAGATGGTAATCTCTTCCCCTATGGGCTGCCCCTCAGCTCAGCAAAACTTGAGTATCGGCCTGGCAGATAGGCTACTAAAGGCGAAAGGATGCTTTGCTTAGCAGTTCATGTCCACCAGCAGGCTTATGTGCAGTATTGTTTTTTTAATCACAGATCTGAATGCATAGGTTTACACTGTAGCTTAATTGGAAGGGAGGGAGAAGTGAAAGTATCAGAACCAGAATCTCTTGTTTTTTGTAAAAGTTTTTGTTCTGATTTTTGCAAGCAGTAGATGACCTTGTTAGTGTGATATTAACAAAATTGTGCCACCTACTGGATTGCTGGAGGAGGTGCTGAATAGAACATGATCCTTTCTCAAAAACCCCAAACCTCCTGTGAAGCCATCTCTTTGGCCTGCTGGAATGGCCTGAAGCTCTGTGTGTGTGTGTGTGTGTGTGCTCGCGTGTGTGTGTACGCGCACGCTCACCCCTCCCATATGGCATTGTCTCTCTGAGCATCTGCTCAGTTGTAGGCAATAGTAGCCTACATCATTCATGTTATCTGTGGATGATATCCTGTGAAATTTAAGCTTCAGATCCTACTAAACATATGGCCTTCGATATCCTGTTTAGTTTTGATGTTTAACTATGTTGGATATGGATGGCTGTTCTCTTTGTGTGGTAACAGGTTTCCTGGTGTCATTGGAAACCATGGCCTAAAACAATACATACGTACACACACACACACACACAGTACTATGTCCACACACGTCGGCACTCGCTGAACGATACCAGTCAATAGAATGTTTAGGACTATGTGTTCCAGCGATGGGACGTCTGGATGGGCGAGGAGAGTACGAGCGATGCGATGTCATTGGTAAAGGAGTTAAAGGAGAAGTTCTGTGTGAATCAATCCATACCCCTGTTAGAGGTCACTGAATGCTGTCTGTAGCAAAAAGAATGAAAAAAAATGATGAACACAGGCTGTGTTATAGACCAATAACTATTGTTAACTGAATGGGGCATAGCGAAGTTAGTTGGCCGGTTCATTATTCGGTCTATGTTGTATCAATTTTTTTCGTTCTTTTTCCTATGAACAGCATTCAGTGACTTTGAACAACAGAGCTATGGATTGATTCACACCAAACTTCTTTAAAATAATTTTAACTTTTGCGTGAGTGACGTGTGGACGCAGTTTAAAGCAAAATAATAGTAAAAACAATAAGAAATATTTGACTGCAACAAAATGCATTTAGAGGTTATCTGTATGCGTGTGACATGGACAAATTGCTTTTTGTCTCTTTCTCCTGATGCAGTGCTTGGTGAGGTGGCATGTGGCTGAAAATTTACAGTAGCCTAAATTCAGAATTGATGTAAAACTCATGTAGGCCTATACAATTCCTTTACTTAGGCATTGACTATTTTGCAGTAGCACAAAGGGCAGGGATTGCATTTTGTCATAAGTTTGTGATGGCAAAAAATTTGACACACCAGTCCTGTTATCCGTTCATTTTCCTCCATATTTGTGTAGTTACTTTTTTTGAGGTAATCGGTCATTGAAGTTACCAGGGTTAGCCAGCACACTTGGCTGTGCTGATGGCGCTGCTCTGTTTAGGTTACTAGTCCAGGGCCTTCTGGGGACTTTCCTCCAGGCAGACAGTGCCTGAGGACTGTGCTACACAGTAGTAATAGGGAATGCTAGGCTGTCCAATTCCAAGCTGAGCATAATCTGGTGATTGCTCCAGGGATTTGTGTCCCCCCTCCCCTCCATTCTGTGGTGCTTTGGTGTGTTGGATGGGGAGGACCAGGCTAAATATAGGCTGGTAAGCCTCAGTGCAGGCAGCTTCTACCTTATGGATTGTTTGGTGACAAATCGGACCACTGTATTATTATGTCTGGCCTAAAAATGAGATGCACAAAAGCTTTGTTCTGTGTGGTAGATATCTGTTCTCATTGGTTTAGCATGCCTTGCTTGGTATCAGTGTGTGTCAGGGGTAGCCGATGTATTTGTAAATAGAGTGAGAAAGAATAGGCTACAATGTAAAATAGTGTGAAAGTACTTGGCTTATCTTTGTTGTTGGCTAAAGCTAAAACAAATAGCCTAGCCTATATCTGGAATGCCGTTATTCACACCGTCATCACAAAAGAGCGCCTCAACGCCTGTGAGACCTTTTAATGTAATGGAGTCACCAGCATGCATTTTATGCAATTGAAGTTAATCCACACATAAAAATATTCATTCATACGTGCGCATTTAGGCTATATACGTATGTGGTTATTTGCTGTGTTCACATCTGTAGGTGTTTCTGAAAGGAAATATTTACGCAGCGTTTGGAAGAACTGACAGTGATGTGCTGTGCTATTATAAGCATAATCTGTAAATCAATCTTATTGTTGTCCTTCTATAGCCAGCGGTTGAATTTCACATGGTTGACCCAGGGCGAATATAATCCAAAGGCCTTATGGAAGCCCAGGGTCTGTGCTGTGTAGTAATGAGAGGGCAGAAAGAGCTTGGGATTACACATTACTTGACTTGAATCCATCCATATCAGACTGTGAGCTAATGAGAAGGTAGCCTAGAAGGAACAAAAGCCTAGAATGCATTCCCATGAATAGACCTCCACACAAAAGTATTGACCTCAGGGATGAATAGATTTAGCAAAATTGGTGCATTAACCTCAGTTAATAGTCCTGAAATTCTGGTAATTTACCCTACATATTTTCATGGTGTTTTGATTCTCTTGTGAAATGAAGCTGTAAATATAGCTGTAAATTACGTAGCATGTTCTTTTGAAACCACATAATGCTCTGCAGTATAGAGAGGACTTGTATTTTGATAGATTTCTTTGTCTCACGCCCTCATCTATCATATCCTCAGGAGGATCATTTTGTCGGGTTTGGAGTCGAAAGTGGCAGATCCCTACGCTCCACACGCAGCACGTCACAAAGTGAGTAAATCTACACACTATTCAAGTGATAATTAACCAGTGATTAAAAAAAAAATCCTGTTCTGTTGGCCACCATCATTCCACTTTCCATTTTTCCATCCATTTTTTTTTTCTGAATTACAATTTTGGATATTAACCCCAGTACAAAATAGCATGGTCTAAAAATATCCGTTTTATTTTTTTTATATATTTTTTAAAGAGTTCCCTCAAGGGCATTTCCGTTCGTGCTGGGTTCATTTAGGTCCAGACATTGTAGTTTATTTTATCCTCAAGCCTCCCCTTGTCTGTTGTGTATGGCTGTGTATTTAGTGTTGATATTTGTTGAGACACATGGCTTCATTATTTACGTATGTATTTTTAAACGCCATCTTGGCCAAATCTCCCTTGCAAAAAGAAATTTTGATCTAAAGGAATTTGGGAACATGAACGATAAAACAATAAAATACAATTTTTATTAGATGGTTGCTGATTTTCTGCTGTTGTCCCAGTAGGCAGTTCTCTGAAGTCTGCGTTGACTCCGGTGGAAAAGCCACCTCCAGCCCCGGACCTAGAAGAAGAGAAGAAAGATGCAAGCCCGCCTCCGGTGTCTCCAGTCAAGGAGATCAAGCCCCTCTTTGGGAAAGTGGTTAAGAGGGGCGAGAGAATCCGGAAGGATGAAGCCTCTGCCTCACCTGGGACTCAGGCGAAGAACGCAACCAAACCAAAAATGGTTGTCAAATTTGCTGTCAAAAAGACCACAAAGGAAGCTACACAGTCACCATCACCGCCACCAAAAACGGCAAAGGCTGAGCAGGCTAAGGGACCATCTGCTGACAGTAGGCTACCAGCCAAAGCCTTAGCTAAGGACCAGAGGGTCAGGAAATCAGTGGATGTTGATTTAACAAATGATGAAGTGCAAGAACTGAACTTTGATGGAAGTAGTAGTAGTGCTAAGACCCAGCAGAGTGCCACAAGTAAAAGCACGAGCAGAAGTCTTCCCATTATCAGAGTCCTGAAGGACCCCCAAGTTGAGCTGGCCGGTACTGCTAAGCAAGTGCCTGTTGAAAATGTTGGGCAGACGCGTAAGAAGCAGAGCAAAGTTGTGTGGACTCTGACCATGGTGAAAGACCAGGGCAAGGCGGCTGCTGTGAAGGGACAGCCCACGGAGGTCAGTAAAAGCCCGGGGCCGATGCTGGGGAAGTTTGTGAAGAGAAGTAGACCTGCTGCCCAGGGGGATGGATCGGATCCAGTAGGAAGCCCGACCAGCGGAAACAGCCTCCTGTCCTCGAATCTGAGCCCCGGTGGTCAGAGGAGGAACCCCAGCCATTTGCTCTGGATCCCACAGAAACGGAGGACGAGAGACATGGGCGGCAGCTCGGCAGCAGCGGTGTCGCCCAAGCCGGTCGGCAAACAGAGGAGGATATCCAAAGGAGCAGAGGGATCGCCGGAAGAGGGCGCAGAGGCCGGACGGGAGAGCGGACACGAGCCCTCGGATCAGACTGCCGTCTCATCGGGGGATCCAGTGCGCAGGCGGAGAGCGCACTTCAAATTTAAGAAGCGCAGGGGCCTTTTTAACAAGCGAAGGAAGCCCTGCGTGCAAAAAGCAGAACGCTCTCCGGATAGCCCCGTGAAGCATCACAAACCCCGCCAGAGGATGGTTGGTTACGTTTACGAGCCAGTAATATCTTTAAGTTCAGAAAACCAGTTGGGACAACAGGGAGAGGAGGCTTGTACGCCAGCAAACACTGAGCTGGCCTCCACAGACGTCACGCCGACAGTCACGCCTGTGGTCAGCGGACGATCCTCGAGAGTCATCAAGACGCCCAAAAGGTTCCTGGATGACGAGCGAATGGCCCACCTGGCTCCAAGGCATCCCCTTAAGAAGAATGGAATCGGCTCCGCCGCACCAGACCAGGACACGCCAAGATCAGCCGGGTACAAGAGGCGATCTCAGCACCATGAAGGCGAAGGGCATGCCACAGTCAGGTTTCAGGAAGACCACTCTACCTCAGACGCTCCACGGAGCAAAAACGATCAGGCACTCAGCCCAGAGGAGGGCAAGGTGAAGTTCTACGAGCGGCTGAAGAAGCTAACGGCTACGCTGGCCCAGAAGAGAGAGCAGAGGGGGGCCAGTGGCACACCAGGCATCCAGCAGGGAGATGAAGAAGCCCAAGAGGAGGCGCAGGACTTAGAGGAGACACAGGGCCCAGTGAGAAAGAGGAGGAGGAGGAGGTCCAAGTTGACCATGGAGGACATTCAGTCCCCAGGGGTGGTCAGGAAGCTGGCGGTTCACCTGAACGCCATAGGTGCTACGCTACCTGGTACACAGCCCTTGGATCCTTCTATGGAGGACAATGGTATGAATATCCACACGCTTGTTCCATCCTCATTGCCTGAATCCCCCTTAGCCCTGAGCCCTCAAAGAATTCACTGGCATCAACCAGCTTCATGATTGGTTGGTCCATGTTAGTGAAGTTTTTGAGGACTCAGGGTTAAGGGTTTGGGAACATTGGGAATTGGGATTCATCTATTGTGATGTAGTCTAAATGTGAAGTGAAACGGAGTACAGACACTTGACAGAATTATGTTGATAGGTGTAAATATAAATATATTTTTGTGCATGTTTATCGTGTCTGTCTTTTATAGAAGAAGCCCATTTGTTGTTGTTTTTGTTTGTTTGTTTGTTTTTCCCAGTAGTAGAGGGAACGACCCCTAAAGAGGTTGATCTCCTGACCCAGAAGGATCTGGGTGAGCGCATACTGGTTGAACAGGAGGGAACGACCCACCGCATCTCTGTGTCAAGCTCCAACAAGAGAATGTTCCACCTGCTCAAAAGGGCCAAGGTTCAGCTCATCAAAATTGACCAGCAAAAACAGCTCAAGTCCTCTCAGGTAAAAATATCAAGACACTCCCCTCTTTGTTTTTCTCGTGTCCTTTTTTTTGTCAGGCCACCTCCAATTGAATTGTTTTTACTTGATAATAGTATTTGTATTATAGTTTACTTGGGAACAACAACAACGTAATTTTTGCATATCTCTGGAAATAGACTGGGAGGGTTTTGCATCTGATCAGGTGAAGATATAGGTCAACTAAATATTAGTGCACAAAGATTTATTTATTATTTGTATGCTCCTGTTCCTTCAGTATGTTCAGTCAATATGTATTGTTCAGTCATGTGAAATGGCCCAGTTTGCAGTTCAAACTGCACCTCCACAAGGAAATCCCTCATTACCATCAAGTCTAGAGAACCATTCCCCAAACTCTCTTGAATTATTGAGACATATCTGTATGTCGAGACTTGAGTGAATCCCAATGAGGATGCTGTCCTCAAAGCATAACCCTACGGTCATACGTGCCGACTACAGGGCAATTTGAACAGGCGACACGGAGGCATTCCTTGCTCATAAACAAGCAATGATTCGCCTGTAGTTGGTTGCTACTTGCTAACGCAAGTAGATAAATCGTATATCACCACAGATGTGTTTTCTGGTTACAAAATGTATGTTTTCAGATTTAACAGGAAACATTTCTTGTCTCATTTTACAAAATTTACCAAGTCATAAGTCAATCATAAGTCACAAGTCATACATTTTTAGTTTAGGCCACACCAACAATAATTGTTGGTTCTCGGAATTTTTCAGGAAAAATATGAAGCGAACGGGCGAAATAAAAAAAAATAAAAAATCTGATGGGGGGGGTGGAAATAAGGGGTTTTCATAACAGAGAAACAAAACTAAGGCAAAAATTATTTTTAGACCATTCATATA
>JASCQY010000068.1:9985583-9996861 GCA_030264315.1 Sardinella tawilis
GGTGTCAATCACTCATTTGCATCCTGGGCAATACAGAAAATGGGCTTAAAGTCTAAAATACCGAACTATACCTTTAACCAGTTGTAAAATCTAGACCTGCCTTTGTTAAGCACCTTTTTCCTTTGTGGTGTTTGTCTTTGTAGCCATGAAGATGGAGGCTGATTCTACTTTGCAGCCTGTGGAGATTCCTTTTGGTACCCCGTCACCCAAAGCCAAACAGGACGCTGGAGCCAAACTATCAGGGTACACTCACACTAGAAGGCCAGTAGGAGGATTATGCAGACCCTTACCTTCCCCAGGTGAGCTATATGGAAATATGAGACATGATGACGTGATGACATGTGACGTGAGCGTGACGTAATTGCTGTGCCCCCTCACAAATGGCAATCTATGATTGGATGAAAAAAAAAATCTCTCTAGCTTTTATATTTACTTTGTTTGTAACCCAAGAACTACACTGAAGTCATGGAAACATTACAATAAGTCATCTCAAAATACATATAAAAAAACTGGTCTATTCTCTTTTTCATTTTCGAAAGTTTACTGTGTTGCCGTGCCTGGTCTAACCAGTTCCATTGAATATCATGGAAGCTATTTGTTATGCGTCTTTGATGTTTCTTGTGTAACCTCCCTGTAGTTTGGTCTAAAGTGGTCGTAATTGAGGTGTCCGGATTCACCCCTTTCTGTTTCTTGTTGCCCAGGTAACACCAGCTCCAAGTCCCATCACATCCTGACTATCAGTGATCTCGATGAAACCAGGCGACCTCGCCGCCTCAGCACAAATCTACGGGGACGCAATGCCTCTCCACCTAGAGCCGAGAGCGGCTCTCTTCTTCCCAGGTCCCTCCCGTTTAGGTCCCCAAATCGCTCCTCTCCGTCTTCCCCCACATCTCCCCTCGCCACCTCAGGACTCTCACCTCATCACGCCGCCGTTGGCAGCCTCCCTGCGACACTCCGCCACTCGCCAAGGATTCCGCAGCCATTCCGTGTCAGCCATCCAGAACCTGCCGAGGTACCGCAAGACTTCTTGGGTTCATCTGAGCCACAGGATGCAGCTATGATGACTACCAATGACTTAGATGTGGAGGCACATGCCGATGAACAGGACATCCTTTTAGTCGCAGACGAGCTGTGTGCTCACGCAAACACTGACAAAGACACAGTCATACTGGTCACGGACCAAGGGGTGCCGTACGGACACCTGGATGTGGACGCAGAGGAGGCGGTAGCCTCGGTGCTCAGCGCAAAGTTGGAGTTTGATGAGGCCCTGCTGCATGAGGACATGGTGTTGCAGTACAGAGCCCAAACCGATGTGCAGGAGGAGCTGAGAGGAGAAGAAGAAGGAGGAGGAAGAGATGAAGTGGAGGTCACCCAGACTGTAGAGGAGTCAGTAGACGCATGTATGTCGTCAACAACTGGCTCCAAAGAACGCTCCCCTCCCAGCTCTGCGCAAGAGAGAGTGCGGAGCGATTCCTCGGATGACGACGACTGTGGTGGCGACGACAACATGGGCCACTATTTGAATTTCTCAAGGACAGTGGTTTTACACGAGGCGCCCAAGGAAGTGGCCCAAACAGGCCTGTCCTGTCTTCCTACCTCAGGGACCATCTCGCAGTTAGATGGAGCTGACAACGAGTCCGAAAGCGATACAGGGGAAATGACGGGAGAAGATGAATCTCAGGAAACCGGGAGGAGCAGCCAGAACCAGGAATCAGAGCCATCAACGGGATCAAGCAGCAGTGAAGGACATAGTAGTAGTAGTGCTTCATCGTCGCCAGGAAATCGGTTACTGGCAGAATCGGGCTCAGTAATAGATTTAGAACAGGATTCCTCAGAAGGCGATTCTTCAAACGACTCTGTGATTATGGATGAAGAGATGTCATCAGCCATCTTGAAGCCACAGCCGGTGGTCAAACAGCTTCCAGTTAAAGTCCGACCTTTTAGCAACCCAAGGGTACGACTCATTGAAACAACAGCCCCACCAACCCACATAACCATGACCGCACCGGTTGCTTCTGCTCGACAGCCCCGGAAGAAAGTAGTCAAGATTCCCACTGCTGCTCCTGTGGGTAGGACACGTACGATCATCCCAGCTACATCCTCCCCAGTGTTCCGTGCGGTACCACTGAAGGATCCCTTAACTGCTGCTCCGATCGTAATCAATGGTTTTGGGTCAACGACACAAAAGAGTGAAACCCCTAAGGGGAAACCCATTGCTATCCGCCTGACTGCCCCAAAGCAGCCAATGGAACAACAACAGCAACAACAACAACAGGGTGCTGTTGCGAGCGGCACGCCTCCGACCCCTCAGATTCTTCTGGTCAATCGTTTTGGTCAGATCCTCGTGAAAGACCCTCAGAGTAATACGTTCCAGAGCCCAGGCACGGCATCGCCCTCTCTAAACAACATCAGTCAAATCGCCAAGATCATCCACAGTCGGAACGTCCTGCCGCGTCCAGTCCCAAAGATTCTGGTGGCCCCAGTGTCATCGCAAAGCACTATGGTGTCTCAAAGCATGGGGGTCACGACGCACATCATCTCTTACACAAGTAAGGCTGGCTCAGCAGGTCCTACTAACGTCTGTGTGCGGAAGTTAAACATAACCGACACTGCATCGTTAGCACCGCAGAAAGCTCGAAGACAAACCCAAAGCGTAAAACCCTCCGCCGCCCGAACTAAGAATGTCACCGTTCCCTTCAAGACTCAGAGCCAGCAGCAATTGGCTCAGTCTATAATCGACAAGGCCATGGCCAGCCACCGAGACACGCTTCGTTCTCCCAACCTGAGTCCGTCACAGTTCACTGTGCATCCTTTCCTGAACAAACTCGAGTCACCTCAGCCAATTGTGACTCCTCCGTCAGAGCTAAAGAGAACTAGGCCTGCTATTCTGACCCGATCGGCGCCCCAGGTGCGGGTGAAGAGGGTTTCTTCTGTGTGTGAGCGTGTCGGAGTGAAGAAATGTCGGACCGACTTCTTGCCCCCAGCGCCCCCTGCTGCTGTTGAGGATCCCAGCGCAGCTGCCGCCAGGTCTATAATCTTTTTTTTTTTTTTTAGTCTCTACATTAACTGTTCATAAATAAATCATCACGACTAAACATTATTAAGGATGTAGTGATTCATCACATAGAAATCATTGCTTGGTTCACACCATGGTGTGGACAAATCAGAGTGTGCATATTGCTAACTTCCTAACTACCACAATGACTGTGTTGCTAACCGCATACAGCATGGTTCTGGGTGGAATGTTTACAAGTTCACACTCTTGGCACATGGGCCACAGTATATTCTCTGTATGATTACTGTACATGGACCAGACCTAAAAATACATACATTGATGACAATGACTATGTTGAATACATGTGCCGTGGCTCCTCAAATACTTCTATGTTTATTTTAATACTCATATTTGTCTGTGTACTGTGTGCTTTTACTAGTACTTTGTACTTTAATGTTGATCGGTGTTGAGTAATATTCTAATTGGTTGTTATCCCACAGAGCTAGTGGTGTTCGTATGAAAACGCCATCAGCAAAGGAGATATTGGACCTTGATCAGCTAAAAGCAGTCTGTCCTCAACCACCAAAGCCAGACATCCCCAAACCAGCAGAAAGTAAAAGGTAAATTGAGTCAATTCTATTGAGAGAAAGAAAGAACGAGAATAACAATCATTCTTCTGACACTCTTCAGTCCCCTAATGTCTGTCTCAATGCTTGTTTCCAGGGAGAAGACTAAAGATGTCCCCCAAGGAACTAACGGTAGCGTCCCGGCAAAAACTCATGTATGGGTGAGCGCTCGAGAAGGCGATCTGTCTGATTGGGGTCCCTATTCAGGTGTGTGATAGTCCAGAGCCTTCTAGAACGTCCTAGACTAGATGCTATGTGGCTGTGCAGCTTCAACCGACTCATTTCCTCTCCTCATCCCTCTGGTTGCGTCAACAGGGTTGAGTTCTGATGAAGAGGAAACTTCGCCACCTAAACAGACCCATAGTGAGTCACCGAGGAAGGAACAGTCCCGCCTGAGTTTCATCATCACCAGTGACGATGGCTTCAAGGTGGAAGCCGACAGCATAGAGGGTGGGTCTTTGAGCAGATTCTCCATTTTACAAATGCATTTTTTTCAAGCTGTTTTTCAATAAATGGTTTTAAAACCATCCCTTATTTCTTTTCTCTGTTTCTCTTTCTCTCTCCATCCTCTATGGTTGTCCTTGTCTCTTGCTCTCTCTCTCTCTCTCCATGGTTGTCTCTGTTTCTGTCTCTCCCTCTCCATGGTCGTCTTCTCTCTCTCTCTCTCTCTCTCTCTCTTTCTCTCTCTCTCTTTTTCTTTCTCTCCCTCTCTCTTGCCCATCTCTCTTTCTCTTCCACTATTCTCCTTCCCCCTCTTCACCCACTCTGGTCACCCTGGTCACTGTTTTATTGTTGTTGTTTTTGTTCTTTCTTTGCCCCCTCTTTTTCTGTCTTCTCTCGCTCCTCTTCTCGACCGTCCTTATCTGTTTCTTTTGCTCTCCCTCTGCCCTCCTGGCCATTTTTGTCTTGTCTCTTATCTGTCCCTCTCTGTCTATGTTCCTTTCTTCCTCCTCGTCCTCCCTCCTGTCCTGTCCTGTCCTTTCCTTTCCTCTCCCTCTCCATAATTACCCTTGCAGTGGCGTGGCGCGCGGTGTTGGAGGGCGTCCAGGAGGCGAGGATTGGCTGCGGGATGCGGCAGCTGCCTGTGAGCGTGCTCAGTGGCGCACAGCTGCTGGGCGTGGTCCACAATGCCGTGCTCTACCTGCTGGAGCAGCTGCAGGGAGCCGCAAAGTGCCGCGGACACCACTTCCGCTTCCACCAGCAGGAGAAGCCAGAGGAGGAATTACCCATTAACCCCAGCGGCTGCGCTCGGGCTGAGATCTACCAACGGTGAGGACCAGCACTACGAGGCACAGCTTTTAGTCAGCAAAACTGTCAGAAATCCTTAAACTACAGTCTGCAAATAGAGCTGACGTAGTGTAGTCCTGAACCTACAGAGTACCTACAGCTATAATGTGTATACAGGAAGTTAGCATTTTGAACAGCTGAGCTTCAGAAAGGGGAAAAACAAGGTCTCAAAGGTTGGGGGGGGGTCACTGTAGCATAACTGGCTCCACAAAGTGCCGACAAAGACCCAGATTCAAAGCGGTCGTTTCTCCATCCCACCCCATCGCTCTTTCCACTCACCGGTCTTCTCTGTACTCTGTTTCCTACCACTCATTCCCTAGACTATGGCGGCCCACCATGCAGTAGTCTTATTTACATTTACATTTACATTTACTTACATTGACTTAGATTTGTCAACTATCAGTTAGGTCAGGGACAGTATCTTGTTCAAGGGCACAATGTTGGCATCAGGGACTCGAACCCTCAATTTCCAGGTTACTAGCATCCCCTACCACCCTATACGCTACCCCACCTCCCCAACATGGCTACCATCCTTCTATCAATAAAAAATATAAAAGCTCATTAATTAAAGTTCAGTGACCGCCAACTGGGCACATTTTTCATGAGAAGAGATGCTTCTCTAAATATTAGTGATTCATTCAGTTTATTGCAATACTACCGCTTAGTTAGGAGCTGCTGCCACACTTCCCCAACAAAACCCTGTATTCCAAAGTTGGGAGTTGCTGGTTGCAAATACAGTGGATTCTACAGGATGCTCACCAAAGGAGCACCATCTGCAGTGCAGTGTTTTTCTGCAGTGATGTTTTATATTCTGCCGACAGCCGGTCTCTCCAGCTCTCAATCAAATGGGAATAAAATGTGTCAGAAAAGGCAGTAGCAGATTGCAGATGCTAGTTGGCATCTGGATTGTGAAAGAAATGTTTTGTGTTTTGATGAAAAGAGATCCGAGTTGTTTAAGTCTGATTAAATGGTTCAGTCTTTATATCTCCCATGAAAAGCCAATCATATGGCCTGTGCTACAACATAAGGGAACAGTTTAGTTTGATGTTGGCTGGTTGCAAAATGGCATGATACCTGCATTATAAAAATTGCTTTACTTGTTCTGGGTAGCCTATTGAAGTTAAGATTAGTATAGATACTATAGTATAGATTAGTAATAGTATAGACACTATAGTATTGATACTATAGTATAGATTAGGAATATGTAGTGAGGCATTTTGGAAAGCAGTTGAATAGACATTGTAGGCAGCAGTGTACAGAGAGCAGGGGGCATTTTGATGATTGATAACTTACACTTCTCTGTCGTATGTATGGTTATGTCTTGTGCAGGAAGTCCACATTCGACATGTTTGACTTCTTGGCGTCTCAGCACCGAAAGCTTCCTGAGTACCCAGTTTACGATGAAGAGGAGGACGACCTTCCACTCAAGTCCACCAGGTTGAAGTTTAAAACTTTTTGAACCTTGTGTGGGGAAAATGTCTCTCTTGCCTGGTCCAAATGTCAGAATGTTCTGTGTATTTTCTGTCTCAAGTCTGAATGCCCTCAAATCAAGTTACTTTGCAAAAGCTGTAATTTCTTGACTTTTGGTTTTATGGTTTATACCAGTTTTTTTTTTTTTTTTTTCAACCGTAAAATTAACACATGCATATGTTTTCTTCACCTGCTTTTTTAACAAGTGATAATTTGGAAAACTTTTCTTGTCACCAATTGACTTTTGATGCCATAAATGAATTAAAAGCCATGAAGCGCTTCTTTGACTGATCTTCCTCCATTTTCCCACAGGCGTGCCACCAACAGTGAGCTCCCTGTGGCCATGAGATTTAGGCATTTAAAGAAAACCTCAAAGGAAGCTGTGGGGGTCTACAGGTAATTTTTAAGTTTTTGAAGATTTCTTCAATTGTCAGCTTATCTTAAGAAATCTTGTTCCTATAATCAGAGCATACAGACAATTGAAATTATTGATAAATAACTGGGACAGAGGATTTTCTGCATAATTTTGGCCATTGCCATTTAAAAGCATATTCTGACTTATATGGCTAGGTAACTACATTGCCTTTATTGACTGGTAGCACAGTAGTTGACTGTTATTATTACCAAATTTAGATGAAAATGCTCTGTCCTACACTGGTTTATAACTTGTTTATAACTGATCTCTCTCTTGCATTCCTTTCCTTCGTCAGGTCTCCCATCCACGGGCGTGGTCTGTTTTGCAAGAGGAACATCGAGGCTGGAGAGATGGTGATTGAATATGCTGGGAATGTGATCCGCTCTGTTCTCACAGACAAGCGGGAAAAGCACTACGACAGAAAGGTTTGTATGAGGAAAGAAATTGTCATAGCAAATTGTTCTTCAAAATTTGTCTCAAATAATTTTTAATAAAATAATTGTTCCAATGACTTCATTTCTGCTTCTCGCAGGGTATTGGCTGTTACATGTTCCGTATCGACGACTTTGATGTGGTCGACGCCACGATGCACGGTAATGCGGCTCGCTTCATCAACCACTCGTGTGAGCCCAACTGTTACTCGCGCGTCATCAGCGTAGATGGCCAGAAGCACATCGTCATCTTTGCTCTGAGGAAGGTTCACCGTGGCGAGGAGCTCACCTACGACTACAAATTTCCCAAAGAGGATGCCGACAGCAAACTACACTGCAACTGCGGAGCCAGACGCTGCAGACGCTTCCTCAACTGAAGGGGGCGCTATTGAGAAATTATAGCAAGAGGTGCAAAGGAAGAATGAAGAGGCGAAGAAGTGGAAACTTGAGGATGGAGGATGAGAAAAGGCAGGAACCAAGTTGCGCTGTGGTTGCAGGCAAGCTGTTCAGTGAGGGTCTAATGCAGTAAATGAATCCACGGGATTCGGTTGCGGGTTTGGCCTGAATTCAAAGAAACAGAGATCTGAAGACTTCCAGTATAGCTCTGTAAGGGCTACTTCAGATGCTGTGACTGGTAGGTGAGGGTAATGCTGGGAGCTTGGTACAAGGTTAATCGTGTTTGCCTGTTCCAGAGCCAAAGCAGATGATGTCTTTGCCCTCAAACCAGGGAACAATGAGATGAGTTGGGTGACAAATTATCCCCGTCAATCATGATGATCTTAGGGAAGACCTAATCGTTGTGAAAATGATGAGCTTTTGTCATGCTGAAGTAGAACCCCCCCCATGTCAGATTACCCATTCATGTGAAAGTAACACCTGCAATTTTGTCCTACTTCCTACAGATCTTTATAGTAAAGTATGAGCCACTCTTGCTCCTGTTCGGATCCCCTCTAGAAACTCACTTCTTTCTCAAGCCTCTTCGTCCTTCTTTCAGAGATCCATCTGCTCTTTCTTTCTCCTAGAACTTATTGCCTACTCTAATGAGATGGTTACATGTGGTTGACTATTCAGAGACTAGGAGGGGGTTGTGCTGTTATATTGTGTCCTTTGCTGGAGCGCCACCTTCTGGGACAGTGTGGGTAAAAGTTACTCAAGAGAGAGAACTCTTCATCCCCCTTTGCGAGGGGAGGGGAAACCTACAATTTAGAGTAGGCTTCTCTGGACAAGCCAGGTGGAACATCACAAACAGAGAACCTTTGGAAATGCAGCTTTATCACACACAAAACAAAAGGATTCAATACAAAAGGAATCAGTACTCTTTGGTGTTTTTGGCGCAGCTATATTTCTACTGCAGAACTCTTGAGATGCAGGGAATTTTTTTTTCCTTCTTTATACTGAACATTTTGCTGTTTCGGGTGACTTAAATGTGTAGGTGCTACTCAAAGACAACCAACTCTTTTACCTGTGAAGTAGACTCAGTTGATGAGTAGAAACTGCTTTGATTCTGCATAGAGAAAAAAAACGCTGTTCCAGAAGTATGTTTTTTGTTTTTGTTTTTTTTTTTTTTCTCCCTCTTTTCTTTCCGGCTGCTGTTTTCAGAGACACTAATGGGGCTCTTAAGCGCCAGAGTGGAACAAACTCTCACAATTCCAGCTCTCCCAAAATAGTTTTTTTTTTTTTTTTCCTCCCGGTGTGTGCCCTAGTATTTGTTCATAATGGAAATACAGTAGAGAACCTTCAAGTTTTATTATACAGACCAGAACATCATCCGAACAGGACAGGATATTTCCCCTCTTCTCTAACAGCAGGGCCCCTCTCCATCAGTGGCTAATCTTGTTGAGGTGTTACTGAAGCCAAATGGACTACGGGAAGAAGCAAATCACAGTAACCAGAACACAGACTGAGGCTCCTTGGTTACTGTTAGGAATGAAGACATCAGCAGATGTCATTGGTCTATGAAGAGCAGCCTCTATGGCAGTGACTAGATCACTGGCTACTTGCTTGAATGGGTGACCTCTTTTGATAGTTCAGAACTTGTTATAATGCAAAAGGAGTCAGGTCTGAAATGTACAGGTGCACACATTTAAGTTCTGAATGATGACTCATCTGCTGTTCTAGCACAACTTTGAAAAATTTTGTCTGTATATAGTTGTCTACAAAAATTTCCTAACTTGTTAAAATTTTTTACGCACTTTTTTAATTTATGATGCGATGATCTAAAATAAAGATGTTAATGATGTTTAAAAAAAACGTGTCTTTGTGTTGAATAAAATGAGAGGATGAAGGAAATCTGCATAGAGCACTACTTATTCCATTACACTCCATTGCATTCTCTAGTGGGCAGGATTAATTGTCTTTAGCTTGACGTACTGTTTGGTAGTATACTTTAGCATAACAAAGAGGAGACACTACAGCGGCATTAGCCTGGCTGTAAAAACATATTCTTGTAAACTACAATTTTAAATGCAGTTTTCACTCAATGTGAAGGAAAATACACATCCGGATAGGGTTGCAAAGGGGCGGAACATTTCTGGAAACTTTCCATGGAAACTTTGGCTTGGGAATTTTGGAAATTTTCCAAATAGCAAATTTTGGGAAATGTTGGAAATTTTCAGGGGAATTATGGGAATTTATGGGCAATTTGGGGATAATTTGAAGAGACCAAATCATATACAAACATATTGGTGCATTGTTGCAAAAAGATAAAAAACATGAAGCAGATACATTTATAAGCAGAATTTTATGAATGATTAAAGGGGAGCTCTTGACACTGTCCAGCCTATAAATTGATATTGGTGGACTTTACATACTTTCATTTGGTACAAAAACGAGCAAGGTAGCCTGCTAATGGTTGTAAGACTTGTAATTATAAAACATAGACATATAATATTTATATTACAAATGTCTATGGTCTATAGAAAGTGCAACAACATTTAGGCTGAAATGGAACTGGAGCTCCCTTTTAATTTTAAAGTTACAACCAATCTGTTTAATCTAAATTGACTATTGCTAATTACTAACCAGACATGCTCAATGCTAGATTGTTTTATGTAACCACACAAGATTTAGGAATGCACAATGCATGTAGGGGGGTGCTGCCTCAATAAACCTGCCCCAATAACCCATAGTGGGCTATGTCCTTGTGATTGAGGAATAATATATTACATGTAACTGTTTTCACATAAAATCTGATTGTTTTAGGTAAAATCATGCTGCATTATTATTGTTGCCAACTATATTTATGTTCCCAGCCTTCGACTTTGAAAATTTTCAGTTTATTCCCATAAATTCCCCAAAATTCCTGTAAATTCCTGTTCATGCCTATGGAAAGTTTCCAACTTTGAAAATTCCCGGAATTTTGCAACCCTAATCCGGACTAATGAAGTCATTGATTTTGCTAAATATACTACTCTGTCTCTGTGTATTGCATAAACCTCACCATTCCAGCTTACACCAGATAAGGGATTTTGGTAAAATGTAAGTTCCTGGGTTTGGGATGTTTCAGAAATTGACTTTAATGGGCTCCTCTCCAGACAGATCAGTATTCAGATTTGAAATCAAATCTACGAGCAAGCTCGTCCTAGTTTACCCAGCCTATGATGCAGCCTGGGTAAATTCAGAAAATCCTGGGTGCTTACATGTAGTTACACATCCATGATTATAAAATGGTTTTCTACAAGAGCTGAGATGATGGGAGTTCTTCTGAAGCCTTTTGTTCTGTGTTCCTTCCCTGAACAGGAAACCACCTCTGGTTTATGCATAATTAGACTAATACCACTGTAAGGAGTGATCTGGTACCAGTCAATAGCAATGTTGTTCCAGGTCACCATAGAGACCAGAAAATTTGGTATAATGTAGTCCAAAGCTGCCAGTTAACTGTTCAGTCTGTTTACTGAAGAACACTTGAAATGTAGTTGTCTCCTAAGCCAACTGTTGATATTTTCTGTGAGAATGTGCGTGTGTGTGTGTGTGTGTGTGTGTGTGTGTGTGTAGGTCTGTGCGTATGTGTGTGTATGAAGGTCTGTGTGTGTGTGTGTGTGTAGGTCTGTGCGTA
>JASCQY010000068.1:10033477-10045814 GCA_030264315.1 Sardinella tawilis
GAAACGCAATTTCGATTCCTTTGTATGTCTAGCACATGTGAAAGAATTGACAAATAAAACTGACTTGACTTGACTTGACTACTGTACATGTGTGTGAAAGAGAACTAAATGATTTGGACACATTACCAGTTTGTGTTCCTCCTGTGGGCGGTGTTATGTTGTGATTGGATGCTGGGGGTGGAGCTATCTTTCCTCCTGGAGGTGGTGGGAGGAGCCCAAACCCTCCTGCGCTCTGTGGGCGTGGCTTATCCCTCTTCTTCCCTTGCTGAAAGAAAAACCGAACATGAGACTTGCTGTAGTAACAGAATGCAGTTATTAGTTTAAAGTGAGACCTACATCAGACTTTCAGTTGGAAAAAGTAAGCCCTGGCAGCTAAAAGCCATTAAGAGAACTTTAAGTCGGAATTCATCATAATAATATAATAACATAATAAGTAGTATTGACTTTTAAGTATTGACTACTACCAGTCAACCATGGCTTTATTTAAACATCTTGCCAAAGGACAACAGTTGGCACATTTACAGCAATGCTCATTAATGTGCGTTGTCCTTTCAAATAAATAAAAAATGGAAATGGAAAATGACAAAGTCTCTCCTCTGCTATCGTGTTCATTTGTGATTACTCATATACAGTACTGTAGGATAAAAACTTCAACAAAAACTTATACAAAAAAAAGATGATTGCTGGTCTGATTTTTGAAAACAGATACTCAGTTCTGTTTTAGGAAAACGGTCTACTCTACAAGGTAGGCCTATCCACAGCATTCGGCAACATCAAAAAACAAGGCGACTTGGTGATTAACTCCGGCTAATCCTTTTGAGAGGGCTGTAGAAACATAAGACTGTATAAAATCCCATACACCACCATTTAAACACTAAATAAATACTGTAGCTCACCCCGATATTGAGAGTGATGGTCTGTCCCTCCTTAAAGCCCAGGTCTAGTTTGGGTCCTGTGTCAGCAGTCTGAGCATTTTTACTGATCTCATCCTCAGTCTTCACCCATCTAGAAACACAAACATGCATGCACACACACACAGTTGAATTCATAATATTGTTATGAATATTATAAAATAACAGACAGACAGACAGACAGACAGATGCATGTAGATAGATAAATCTATATATTTGTATAAATAAACATGTTATCCTTGTCAGTGAATCATGGACTGAGTTTCCATGCAATGTCCAGCCCTGTAAAGGGTTAAAGAGTGTTACTCACTTAAAGTGGTCCTGGAGAGCCACGTTAAAGTCAAATGCATCTCCCCTGTCCCCAAAGCCAACCCCAATGAACGCACTGCGACCTGGAAGAGATGAGCAAACATTAGTTTTGTTTTTCTACCTGGAAGAGATGGTGGCACATCTGTTTTTCAACAGGTTAACAGAAGAGTAGCCATAAAGGCATGTGAACTGACTGAAACACTTCTGAAAGGACAACCAGAGCTAGTCTAATCAGCAAAACATCTCCATATTTGAGAAACACACATGCATGCCGATACACAAAATGTATTATACTGTATTAAAGAAATAAATCCACATGGACACAAAAAGGAGGCCTGTTAATAATATTATATCTATAACAAGCTCATGGCCACACCAAAATAGAGCAAAGGGAGTTTGTTCTTCTAAACAATCTTTCAATAGAAGCCCAAGTCTAAACAGTCCAGTAGGACCACTCGCATTCTGCTAGCCTGGATTACTGATTTGGCGCACTAGGACAAACAATGCTGGATTCATACAATAAGGTTCCTCTATATTATAGAACGATAGGACAGGAATATCTCTACCCTGTCAGTTGTTCTATCTATTTTGAGACATACATTTCAACCAGCCATTGTTGAAAAACATTGATATACTGTGCTGTGCTGTGCTGTGCTTGACCCTATAAAAATGCCTGCGATGAATCCAGATAAGAGCCCACTTAACCCCACTTAGCAGGTGGACCGTCACAACAAATGACCGTTCACTTATAAATACCATTCAGATACATTAAACCCAATAAACGTTTAAACAAGAGTAAATATTTCATTAGCCACATCCTACACACAAATCATTCATAAAATGTAGTAAAAACAAAAGTGAAATGACAAAATGTATGTACACACTGGTCGTCATTCGGTAATATCTTCCTCAGAATTTCCTTACAGATCCCCATTTAAAAAAAATAAATAAATCAAGATCTTACAACTGCAAAACTGTTAAGTGTTACAACCATTACAAAGTGTTATTTTGCAAATAAGTCAGAGCTTAAAGGAGAAATCAGATGTGAAATCAATCAGTAGTCCAGTTGTTTGATGTTGCTGAGTGCAGTCAGTAGGCACAGGATTTCTCCTTTAAGACGTTAGAATGGATTTAGTTCTTACCTGAGTACTGTAAGAAAACACTAATAAATGCCACAGTCTTCAAGAAAATTGCGCTAGTGAGGTTTAAGAACAGATTTCTTCTTGAGAATGGTGTGTGAATGAGGCCCATTGTGTACATGATAACAGTTTGTGAACAAATGACTTGCCACATAACTCAACCCTTAACATGTCAGTGCTAACAACATTACAGTATCAATACAGCATCAATACAATGATTCATTGCCATGCCTACCTGCTGGCAAACAATGACTAATTTCCCAGAATGGTACCTCTGCTATTAATTAGATTGTGTGTGTTTGTGTGTGTGTGTGTGTGTGAGTGTGAGAATGTGTGTGAGAGAGAGCAGCTTGAGAGAGTGAGAGAGCACCACCAAACTTCAAGACCTCATCACTGACAAAGAGAATAAATGTGTATGTGTGTGTGTGTGTGTGTGTGTGTGTGTGTGTGTGTCAGTGTGTGTGTTTGGTGTGCGTGTGCATGTGTGTGTGTCCGTGTGTGTTTGTGGTGCGGAGAGAAACGGGGTAGTACACACCATTATCATCTTGTATTCTCAGCACAAAGTAGCGGCTTGAGTCACTGACGGTTTCTACAGCGATGCCTGGATACTCGTTGACGGGCGCCTGTGCGAAGAGCTCACCTGAGGAGGGAAGAAGGATGGAGGCAGCACATGGATGATGAAGGAGAAACGCTGTTGTTGTGTGTGTGTGTGAGGGGGGACTTTACCAATATTGATGGCACTGTCGATCTTGCCTGTCGATTAGTCTGGAGCTTGTTTCTCAAAAGCATAGTAGCTAATCAGTTAGTAACCAACTTTGTTGAAACCTACTTGGTGAGGTTCTGTACTTGGTTAGCAACTGTTCTTTTTTTGGGAAACAAACCACTTCTTCTTCATAAACTCTCTCATCAATTCCTTACGGCACAGAAGGTAGTCTGCTTAGGTCTTCAGTATCAACGCATGAACATACAGTATAATGTACAGTAACTACAGTGGCCATACCGGCTCATTAGAATGTGGTAAATCATGAACTCTTGTCTTCAATTATAATTTCAGGAAGACCCATTGATCATGATCTCAAAATCATGTCAGCATTGATAAGAATAATTGATAAGGTCACAGGCATGCCATTCCAGTAGACGGAAGCATTACATTCTCGGTTCTATTTGATCCCTGGTTCTCGATTCCCATCCCTGAGTGTTGTGCATCTGATCTAACAGCCAAGCTAATGCATCTGACTGATTCAGTACGCTTTCATCTGCTGAGCTGGGCTAACCACATGTAGGGAATGACTAATGGCAGATATGCATCATCACTGTTGTGTTGCACTCCAAGTTAGCAGCTCAGCGCTAGCAGCAGCTCCAAAGCAGGGTTTCAATGAAAAAAAAAACTTTGCTACCACCTGGATTTTATCAGTCTTTTACCACATGTCCACAAACAACACATTCTGAAAATCTCAATGTACAGTACAATGCTGATATAAATGGCAAACTTTTCCACTGTACTTGGATAAACGTGCACTTATGTGTGTGTGTGTGTGTGTGTGTGTGTGTGTGTGTGTGTGTGTGTTAGCCTAAATACCTGAGATTTTGTCTTCCAGCTTGATGAATGCCACCTTCCCTTTGGCTGTGATCCTCATGCGCCCACTCCAGTCGGGGGCGTCCAGCTTCCAGTCGGCCGCCCTGTGGCATAGAGAGGGGGGTCATACAGATGATTCGGAGGACACAGAGAAACAGAGTGAGAGAAAATGAGAGAGAGAGAGAGAGAGTGTGAGTGAGAGAGAGAGCATCCTGGCAGCATCGCATCTGCTTACAACTAACATTATTCTCACTCCACACAGCTACGGATGGTAATGAATTGCTTTATACTCCACCATCTATAGCTATGGCTGAAATTTGATAGCACTGGCACACACTGTTAAAACAAACCCTCAAGAGCATTGTACTGAATGGTTGCTAATTCTTTCAAGTATGACAATCTTTTAGTTGAGTGTCTTCTATGTGGAAAGAGCAATTGCCTAAATAGCCCACCTAAAAGAAGGCCCATGTCATGTAGGCTAAAATATTCTACTATAGAGTAAGTATAACATATAGAGGGACTGGTCTATATAATATGGTGCTCCATCTTCCTTCAAGAGTCATTTATTTTATGTGGGACACACACACACACACACACACACACACACACACACTCATCTAGGCCACCAAAACAGAAACAATGTAGTTAATGGAATTAATTGCATGTAGCACTGCAAGGGATTCTCAACGTTGAATGCACGTTTGAAAAGAGTCTTTTCTCTACTCATGGTTTAGCCTACAGTAGCTCTATTCTCATCCTTCTAATTTTCCGTTCCACGCTTTACTTTACGCAGTAGGCTACTCTCCGAATGGTGATTCATATGGTAACGACAGTAGCCTAACCAGTAACAGGCAAACTCCCCCCGCAACTCAATTTGTCAACCACAAGGCCGTGAGATATCCTTTCATTAACTGAGTTGTACAGGGTTAACAGCGCGTTAAAACAACAGCACAATGATGTAATTATCACATATCATCTAAACTGGTAGGTGCATCGGTGAATGGTAGTTTCACAAACATTAACAGACGGATAACCATCAAGGGGATGCGCCGACATAAACAGTAGCAGGCTATTTGTGGCACCACACAGCGATGGATATAGGAATACTGTTTCAAAACCCAATCACTTGAATGTAGTGCGGGACGCGAAAGCTATTTAATCTATATCATCACCAACCTACCGATGGCCGCGGTTAGAAGCCCGCGGCGGAATGCGATAAACGTTGACATCTGGTTTCACGATCAAAATTGACTCGTATTCCGATTCTGTCGCCATCTTGAATTAAACGCAGTCGACGCGTGACATTTATCTGAATTCCCTGCTAGGTTTAGCGGGTGGATCGCTTGCGTCGCGACCAAATGTCAATGGCGTGATGCGGTCCTTGAGTTTGGATGCGGAGAGAGATAAGCTGCGGGCCAAACGCGCATCCACCGATTGTAAAGCACCTGGATAGTCTACTTCAGGCATTAGACCTTGAGCTTATTGTAATCACTTGACTGGAAGTCAGTGGATACGGATGAAGATTTACAGTAAATCGGCTGGATGTAGCGTAAATAAATCCCCATTACAAAAACATGTCATTGCTAAAATGTATCACAGGATAAATACAGTCATGTTAAGCAAAACGATTTTGTTTTGTTATTACTGATAATAGTAATTGCACAGTAATGTGTGTATAATTTGTATTCACGCCCACTACGTGAATATTCTAAGAAGGGGTGGGATTTAAGACTGTCAGCGGCTATCTTTAGGCAGGTGGACGCAAAACGGAAGCGGAAATTTCCGCAATTGCCTAGAAGACGCTGCTTCCTTCCCTTCCCCATCACCCAAGGTTGGTATGTTTATTAGCAAAATGGACAAAATGCTTTCAGTTTTCATTGCAGTGTCACACACCTTGCGCATTGTTGAGCGCAAGGGACGTTTCAGCACTACTACATAAGGAACAGCTCCGACATCTCCTAGAACTGATAGAGCAGGAGATGGTTTCATATTACTGTCGCCGAGGAAGGTCCAGCTGATGCACCGAGCCTATCCTCTTTTTTAGATCACGATTTCATCTTCTGTGTCCTGTGTATCTTTGCGTGCATTCGGTCATGCGTAAAGGAATTTAGTAGAGGACACTTGGTGCAATTGGAATGGATTCTTAGCTGCTAACTGTAGCTCGCGGTGCACCTGCTCCCATGTTGGAGGAGAAGGTTGTCATAGCCTGTAGGTAGCCTAACGTTGTAAGCTACTTAGTCCTAGCATTGTCTGCTATCTTCATACATACGCTTATAAAATGAAATGGTACATTATAACAGTTCATGGATTTACTAGCCCGTCATATGAACAGACCGCACACACCCTGCTGTTACTTGGACGTCAAAGCAACTGTGTTTATCTGTAACCATTAGGCTAATCCTTTGTGAATTGCAGACGGATGTCTGGTCAACACTCTCACTATAAATTTACGCTCGGTTTTTCTGCTCGGTTACTGGTGTGCATCCACATAATTCGCCGCTGATGTCAACAAACCATGTCTCAACTTTACTCCTATCTGAAATTGACAACTGCTGTAGTCCTATGTTTCAATTCACTATAGCCTTGTGCCTGTTGACATCCCATGTCTCACGATTCCAGGTTCCCTTTATTCCAGCGCACAGTAGAGGAGATAGATAGAGGCTTCCCCTGTTCTACCCCTAACTCTCTCCAGACATAAAATATACTGTAATTGTTTTGCTTTGCAGGATCATTTCTCCAGCTCTGTGGCTGTCAGAGCTGATGCTGCCCCGGTGGAAAGCACTGTGTACAAGCAGCCAGTGACCCCAGAGCACAGAGAATCCTTTCTCTAACCTTTTCAGTCAGGTGAGCAAGAGTCAAGAGAGTCTCTAGCTACTGTAGCCTATATCGTGTTCATGGTGATGCCAGTCACAGTCACAACAACCAAATGCAAATGCAAAAGCCTTTCTATGTCGTTGC
This sequence comes from Sardinella tawilis, assembly GCA_030264315.1. NCBI lineage: Eukaryota > Metazoa > Chordata > Actinopteri > Clupeiformes > Clupeidae > Sardinella > Sardinella tawilis. The sequence goes on from JASCQY010000068.1 coordinate 10,040,371, forward strand.
CACTGTGAGACAGAACTTTGAGTTGAGTTTAGGAGAGCCTACTTTATACTTCTTAAGGTTTTGTTTTGAAGGCCAAGGGCTATGTGTTACAGTATGCTTAAAGCGTTGTTCAAATTATATAAAGCAAAATGTGAGGATTACAGTCCTTTTCTATGGTGTCATATGAGTTAATGCCCAAGCATTATGTGTTGTCAACCCAGGGAAGGTGGAAAAGTGGAAAAATGTCCAAACTGACATTTGGCAGATTATGTGATGAATGATTTGCTGTATTTTGGCTGCAGATGCATTAGTTTGGAAATCAGAGAGAGAACTGCTTAGTTTCTTTGGAGGAATGATATTCCTGGCAGTTAAGAACATTAAATCCTAAAATAATAGCCTACTAAGTGAGAACAGCACATGATGAAAGACCCCTTTGCCAACAAATAGAAGTTTTTTCATCAAGTACAGTTGGGTTTCTTTGAGAGATTATCAGAGATGCTGAGGACTCTGGTCTAGAGAAAATATATTCGTTTTGCCAAATTCTGTTGATAGTAGAAAAAGAGAGTTTCTGAGTACACCAGGAACTAATTTTCATCGAATGTATAAACTAATAAAGAAGCAAGCAAACAAACAAACAAAAGGAAAATGTGATGTAAGAGTAAATTGTGGGTACAGTCTAGTCAGAGGCGAGTTCCGTCATGGAGCTTGATTCGGATATTCATGCTTACCACCAATATGTTCAAAAATGCATAAAGTGTATCATGCTATGTTGTCATTTGAGTCCCAGTGGTTTGCCCTATCAAGGGGGGTACCTACAGTATGCTGTTGACATAGGTTATGAATCAGAGGACAATGCTACGCTTTTGTTGACCTCTGTTTTATAGGCTTGGTGTGGTGCGTGTGTGGATAAAGCAGAAGTGATGCATGAGCAGATTTATATGGAAGATGTTTTGTATATATATTTTTTTTTCAATTTTGGAAGCATTCTCAATTAAAACTGAAAAGTTGTCTGCTCTGAATGACTGTAGGAAGTATAATAACCGGCTATGTATTTGTGTATGAGTGTGTGGAAAATACTGTATATATATTTTTCCATTTTATTAATGTACTTAATGTATGCTCGGCCCGCAGTGGTGTACATCAACTCTTCAGTCACCATGACGCACTCAATGCTGCGGAGAACACTGAAGAACCTGGTCCAGAATTTCTCTGAGGCCGAAGTCAAGGTCAGAACCGACATCCTCACATTTACTTTGGACACCAGTGACCCTAGCCAATATTTACTCTATAGATGCTGTTTTTATAAACCACAGGGATGCTTTAAATAAAAGTAGTTCTCACCTGACATACAGTACTCACCACCTACAGTAAGACAACTTGCTAACACTTTTATGTCAACACATATCTGGTTCACATAATGCATTATATCACTGATGATGTCAGCCTGTCAAAACATGGAAATCACTGGGAAGTTACCGCTTCCCACAACTAGCCTATTTGTTATATTAGGCAAGTGGAAAATGTAAAAAGAATTGTGACTAGGTCAAGCAGATTTGTGTGGGTGGGTGTAGGTGTGTTTGTAGGTGTGAGTGGGCCTGTGTGTGTGCATGTGTGTGTGCGTGTGTTGGTTGTGTGTTGGAGATGGGGGGAGTGAAGGGTGAGGTATGGAGGTTTAGAAATGTACTGTACCAAACGCCAGCTGTTAAGAATGTGCAAATGTTTCGTCAAATTCACATTTGTAAGCAAAGTAGATGGTATGCAGCTTTGCCTATGTTGCATCTGGCATCAGCCCATCAGAGCATGGCTCAGCATTTCTCCCTGTTCTCCCCTGCTGGTGCCAGGTCCGAGAAGCCACCTCCAACGACCCCTGGGGTCCCTCCAGCTCCCAGATGTCGGACATCTCTGACTTGACGTATAATGTGGTGGCCTGCAACGAGATCACAGGCATGCTGTTCAAACGTCTCAATGACATCGCCAAGAACTGGAGGCACATTTACAAGGTGAGCTGAGTGGAGGGAGGGGGGGAAGAGGTGATGAAAAAAGAAACACTGATGAAATGAAGGGAAGCACAGAGGAAGAATGAGAGAAAAAGAGAAAGAGTGTTAAAGGAAAAATCTGGTGCAACTCTTCTCATATTTCTGTCCGAAGGGAGTCATAGTGGTCAGTTCAAAAGGAACTACACAGTTGAAAGGGCGATAGGGAACATAGCTACACCGTGTCATTACAGAGATTACAACTCTGTGTGGATAATATTAAAACTTTTTGAGTTAATAATGCATTGGACCTAGCCTGACCATGCCTTCCTACACACTTCCGCTCAGCCACCATCTCCCTAGTACTAGTCTGGATTTGATTCTGTTGAGCTTGTTGTCTCTGGTTAGCCTGGGAATACCCATGCTGCAGTGCACGCTCGTTTTGAACTGCACGGCAGCCTGGAGACCATGGCCGAAATTTTGGCATGGATTTGGGAACAGGGAGAGACGGTAAGGCGATGCACAAACTTTTGGGCAAACGGAACCTGAATTCCCCTACGAGACTAAATTTCACTTGACATTCAGGCTGGTGTTAGCCAGGCTAGTCTCTGGTAGCATTTTTACCGCATCCAATCAGAGAACAGAAGGAGGGAGTTGTGAAGACTGAGCTAGAATCCCATCAGTGGAGGGCTGAGGGCTAATCTAATGTCAACATCTTTAGCAAGCAATAATGTCTCACTACCATATGCTCAGACTTTATGTTGGAAATAAAGTGTAAGTACAAGGGGCTGGTTTTATTACCAGACTACATTGGACCTAGTTTGGTGAATTCAAGCATCTTAATATAAGACTAGGAAAGCATTCCAAATAAAACTGTTTTAGTTATAGAGCTCCCTGTGGAAGTTCCTGTGGATATATTATTCCCTGTGCTGCAGGCTGGGAGTAGCGAATTCCGTGTAGGGATGCTTGTGATCAGACTGCAACCTTGAATTGTTACAACCTTTCACTGTTACACTTTCCTGGTCATAGATAAAATATAATTGAATTGACTGTTTGAATAGGTACAGGGAGGAGAAAGCCTTGGTGTTTGTGTGGGCAAAGCCAAACAAGTCTGAGTGATTACAATTACCAACTCCAGATCTATTCATTTGAACATTTAGAAGGGAATGGAAAAGGAAAGAGTAGAATGAAATGACAGCAAATAAGACACCAGGAAGGAGGATGTAGGAAGTGAGGAGAAAGCTTTGTTGCCATGGAAACAGAACAACTCGGCTTCACATTTTTTACTGAATGGGGAAAATGAGTATTTCATAAAGAATGCCATTCATCGCCATTCGACTCCTCAGCTGTACTTACATTTTGACTTCTTCAGCTGGTGAAGAGCATAAGACCCTTTCATTAACGCAGAAACTTCTGAATGAGCCTGTGCATACAGCCTGTGCATGTTGCCCTGACCTCTGTAAATAGTTACTGCCAGTGTTGTTATACCATTTGTAAAACTCTCTCTGTTTGCCTGGGCTCTCTAAGTATGGGTCACTGCAGGGCGTTTCGTGTGGTGACGTGGCTTTAAATAATTCATGGTGGATTCATCTGTCAGAATACTGGGCGCCCCTGGGTCCAGCAACACTGGTGGCTCTGGTAACATTAGCTTTAGCGTGCACTGCATAGACACTAGCATAGATAGAACATAGATATTGATAGTGACACACACACATACATACACACATACTGTATACACAAATACACACATACAGTCACGCATAAACATTTACTTTAAAAAAAACAATGACACACATATATGCAAAATGATGTACACACTTACACGTACAAATACCATTGCTTGGATGCTGAAAAATATATTACAAGTCAATTTAATCATTTGTTGTTTTGCGTCAGTCAACGAGTCAAGAAATTGCTCAACGGCTTTAGTTATAAGACCCAGGGGACATGAAATTTGGCAGCGACAGAATGTGGTGTTCTGTCTGCTGTGTGAAGGTTTTAAAGGTTTATTTGTGCATCTGTTCCTTCTCTGTCTCTTTCCTCTGTCTTCCACACTGCCAGTCTCTCGTGTTGCTGGAATATCTGCTGAAGACGGGCGCAGATGGAGTGGCCACTGCCAGCCAAGAAAACGTCCATGTGGTCAAAGCTCTTACAGAATTCAAATTCATCGACAAAGATGGCAAAGACCAGGTGCAGCTGATGTGCCATAAACTCTAGCCAATATTGCATACTGTAGAACACACACACACACACACACACACACACACACACACACACACACACACACACACACACACACGCAGCTCAGTGTACTACACACACACATACTACAAACACACACTTGCACAAACACAACAGTGCTGGGGCATGTACACATAATGCTGTATGTTAACATGGTGACTGTGTCACTGCTTTTTCCTCAGGGTGCCACCATCAGAGAAAAAGCAAAGATTATTCTGGCATTGATTGAGGATCCCGAGAAGCTGAAGGAGGAGCGGGACATGGCCATGAAGCACAAAGACAAACTCGCCAAGGCATCCACAGGTACCTAGCAACAAGCAACAAACCATATCCGTTTCCATGACAGTGAAAAGTCTACTGTTTGAACTTAGCATTTTTCACCATTGTCCTGTACATGCGTTTATGTACTCTATGTGTGTGTACATAAACAATATCTACAGTATGCTATGTTTGTGTACTACATTTGTGTGCACATTTGCTCTATCCCAATTCCCCCTGAGGCTTGAACCCTCAAAGACTTGTTTACACTTATCTAGATATTTTTATGAACGTATATTTTTTCTCTTTTAAATTGTGTTTTAACGTATCCAGCAAACTCCACAGAATCCAGTTCTTTGGAGGGCGTTTTAAAAATATATCCATTTTATGTGGCTGAAACTCCGTATTTGTGTAAACACAAGGCCCAGATGGCTAAAAAAATGATAAGTTTCTAAAAGTATCCTCTGTAGATACAGGTTAACATTCTATCTATATGCAGCTGCAACGGAAGCTGCGGCTGAGAAGGAAAAGCCAGCAGTTCCGGCCTACACTGGCCTCCCCTCTCTGGACAACATCCCCTCAGTGGCCGGCCTCATGGCCGAGATGGCCGCCAAGAAGGAGGAGAGACGCAAGCAAGAGGAGAAAAAGAAAGAAGAGGAGAGAAGGGTACTGGGACATTATAAAATTCAATTCCACTTGGTTAATTGAATATATATATATATATTTTTTTTTTTTGTCAAACCTTTTCAAGTATATTTTAGAATATTTTGTTTGAAATTCATCAAGTTTGTATATCTGAATTTTTACACTATCTGCTTGATGCTCTGAATGTCTGGCATTTGGTACAGATTCTTGTATGTTATACATTTCTTTCTTTCTTTCTTTTTATTTTTTTTCTGTTTTCTTTCTTTCTCTGTTTCCTTCCTTCCTTCCTTCCTTCCTTCCTTCCTTCCTTCCTTCCTTCCTTCCTTCCTTCCTTCCTTCCTTCCTTCC
>JASCQY010000068.1:10049796-10060119 GCA_030264315.1 Sardinella tawilis
CCTTCCTTCCTTCCTTCCTTCCTTCCGTCCTTCCTTCCTTCCTTCCTTCCTTCCTTCCTTCCTTCCTTCCTTCCTTCCTTCCTCCTCCTCCTCCTCCAGGCAAAGGAGGGTGATACAGAACCAGACCTTTGGGAGCAGGGCGGCACTGCTGCACCCCCCTCTGGTTCAGATCCGTGGGGTGGCTCCTCCGAGCCCTCAAAGGATGAGGGTCCGGCTAAAAACAACCCTTGGGGAGGTGCGGGCGAACCACCCTCTGCCAGCAACGACCCCTGGGGTGGGGGATCAGATGCCTCTCCTCCTAAAGAGGCTCCTGCATCTAATGATCCTTGGGGCGGAGGAGCTGATGCTGCACCCAAGTCTCCACCTGCAGGCAATGATCCCTGGGGTGGTTCGGGAGATGCTCCGTCGAAAGAAGCTCCAGCAAGTAATGACCCTTGGGGAGGGGGAGCAAACGGTGCCCAAAAAGAAAAAGAATCTCCCCCGGCCAGTAACGATCCGTGGGGGGCTTCGGGAGATACCCTACCAAAGGAGACTCCCGCAAGTAATGATCCTTGGGGCGGGGAATCAGACTTTGCCCCGAAAGAATCTCCACCTAGCAACGACCCTTGGGGTGCCCCAGGAGATGCCCCTTCAAAGGAGGCTCCTGCAACCAACGACCCTTTCAGTGGAGGGTCAGACTTTGCTCCGAAAGAATCTCCCCCTGCAGGTAACGACCCATGGGGCGCATCAGGAGATGTGCCATCCACCGACACACCTGCATCGAACGACCCATGGGGCGATGGGGGAGCAAGTGACACAACTAAAGATTCTGCCCCTGCCAGTAATGATCCATGGGGAGCTTCCGGCGACACGGCAGATGCCCCGTCCAAAGATACACCTGCCACAGGTGATCCTTTTGGTGGAGCTTCAGACATTGACGCAAACGATTCCGCACCAGCCAGCAGCGACCCTTGGGGGGCGCCACTTGATGCTCCTGCTCAATCTCCGCCGGCTAAATCTGACCCATGGGAGACGCCTGCTGCCAAAACTTCGCCCGAAGCCCCCCCAGTCAGCTCCGATCCCTGGGGTGCCCCAGCAGATGTACCAGAACCTAAACCAGACCCCTTCGATACCCCATCAGTGTCACAAGAACCCAAACCAGACCCATTCGATACCCCATCAGCACCCCAAGAACCCAAAGTGGACCCATGGGATGCACCAGCACCAGCTCCCGAGACCAAATCGGATCCATGGGATGCCCCTGCATCTGCACCTGCTTCCGAGACCAAATCGGATCCGTGGGACGCCCCTGCACCTGCTTCCGAGACCAAATCGGATCCGTGGGACGCCCCTGCAGAAGCACCTGAAACCAAATCGGACCCTTGGGATGCACCATCGGATGCCCCTCAGACCAAGGCAGACGCGTGGGGTGGAGGAGGAGATGGGGCATCAGCGCTGTCCCCCACCGACCCATTTGGTGATGGCAAAACGACAGACAATGACCCTTGGGGTGCCCCAGGTGAAATACATGCAGTAACATAACAGCTACATATTGCTACCTCTACAATTTTACCTTAGTACTGTATGTGGTGTCCTTCTTGGATGATTATACATAGGTCTTGATTTTATGAATAGTTTCTTGCGTACAAAAATATGTCTTAAGTAGAGGTGCAATTGTGAAATCTTCAAAAAAAGGCAAACCACCAGCCAGCACTGGGCTGTCTTGTTTCTTGGCTGGCTACTGTAGGGAATCCCAGACCTGTAGCACAATGGATGTTTTTATGTTTTTATGAAATTAAATGTGCATAGTTTGCTAATTCTGCATATTCATAGGATAGGAACATACTTATTTTCTTCAATCTACATATTTTCAATATTAGCTTCATAGCGTTTAGCTTCTGATCCTAAACTAGATTTGGACACATACTGTAGCATACCTGGTTGACCTGGTTTATATGTTAGCAACACCTGGATTAATATATATAAGGCAACTGTGTGTTTATCATTGCATGACTAATGCTAACATGTCTCGTTGTAAAATACGATAACTTTATGAGGTGCTAAGCAGCTGATTTCTTTCCACAGCTACTTCTGCTCCTAGCGGAGGTGACCCATGGGGAGCACCACCAGCTGGTGCAACTAGCCCCGGTGATGACCCATTTGGAGACAAAGGCTCCACAGATGCTTGGGGAACACCAACCAAAAGTGCTACCAATGGTTTGTGGCTTGTCCTTAATCTCATCTCTTGGTTTTGACAACCTAATTAAGCTACAGTACAGTACTCTACCAGTAGCTCTCCCAGAAACTAATTGTAACTAATTGAAACTAATTGTATTTTTTTTTCTTGTCAGAACTTGAGCTCTTAGGAATTGCGATTAATCTACTGCGCGAAATTTCTTTATTCATCATTCAGGTGACCTGACAGAAGGAGCAAAGACGAAAGCTCCCCAGGGTAAGGAGGAGTGAGCAGACAGAGGAGAGGAGGAGAGAGAGCGAGAGAGGAGGGAGAAGTATACTCCCCCAGCCATTCATTTCAAACTAAGTGCTTGTGGTATTCCAACCTCCCGTCCCCCTTTCCCCTGTGTATTTGACTCTGAAATAGATGTACCTTATAGCAGGTAAAATGTCATGTGACCCTCCCTGGGTAGATGTAGTTGTGTAGAAGTCATCCTCATTGGTCTTCCCATCTCTCTCTCTCTCTCTCTCTCTTTCTGCCATACTCTCTCTTTTTCTCTATCTCTTGTTTTTCTCTGTCACTCTTCCCTTCTCTCCCATCACAATCATCCCATCTTCCCCCTCATCTCCTCCTTCTGTTTTGTATTTGTTCCCCTTTGTTCCTCCATTTTCCCAGGCCTCTCAGCATGGCTAGATGGGCTTTCCCTGGACTTAACCATGCCAAGTAAAGAAGGGGTCATCCAAACCACCCCCGTCGTTCCCAACCCTTTTGGTTTCAACCCCGTCACCCCAAGCCCCTTCCATCCCATAAGCACCACAGGGCTCAGAGGTGTATCCAGCTATACCCCACTCGTCCCCCAGGGGGCACCTCATCACCACCTCACCCCCATGGGGGGATTTCATACTTCTTCCCCCCTTTGGGGAGCTGGGATGGTAGCACCCATCCGGCCAGGGGTACCTTTTGGAGGGTCTCCCAATAGCATGACCTGTACCACAGTGGTGACCGGGATGGGGGTGCCTTTTCAGCCTCCTCGACCACCATATGGTGGTGGCATGGGTCTAACTGGTGCAGACACAAACAACCCTTTCCTCATTTGAAGACATCCATTTACTTTGAATGTTTAGTACATCATTTCCTGTCACCTGTCATTCAGTGCATTCGACTTTAGGTAGCTGCTTAGAGCAATGCATACTGGACTGAACTGCAACTTCATTAGCTGGCTGGCGGGCTGGCTAAGTGGTTGGGACTTTCGTCATTGGTCAAAAGTGGGTAAAAGCCCCATGCTGTAAGCAATATTAAAGACTTTTGTCCAATGGAAAAGCCTCATTGCCCCCCAGAATGCATTGCTTTAAGTCAGCCAAGTCACTCAAGTCCTTTGTGCAATTTAAGTCCAGCATGCATTGCCTTAACAGCTACCTTAAGTTAAACACACCAGTACCCAGCCGCCTACCCATCCACCAATTCACCATCCTCCATCTTCCCCTGATGCTGCACCCACAAGCCTCCTGTGTAATGAATTATGTACTTTACTATGTATGATAAACATGATGTTTGGAGATTAAAACAACACTATTTACAAATCAATAAGAAGCATATTACACACACATGTGGTCTTTGCCTCCTTCCGGAGGGAGGAAATGCATGTCTGTTGAGTCCCTCAGTAGAGTGAATGTGGAGACTGGTTGACTCAGGTGTGTGAGAGAAAGAGAGAGAGAAAGGGTGAGAGAATGATGTAGATCCTTTCTGTTTAATTAATCCCCTCGTGCTGTGTTTTCGTTTTCTGAGGGTGTGAATTGTAAAGGGGGTTGGATGTACGTATGTGAAGCTCCCCTTGACCCCCTTCTTGGTCCTCAGTTGGGTCAAGAACTTTGTTAGTGTCTCTCTTCACACAGACTGACTCATATTAAGCCACTGCTTCAGTCAACAACAAAAAAGGTCTACAATCATGTTCTCTCAGACTTCTTTTCCTAAGGTATGTCAGGACAAAGATGGCTTACATCAGAGAATGGAAAGAACTCCATACAGCAGCTAGCCTAACGCACAGGAGTCATCCAAAAAACAATGGGGCTTGCTGCTTTGCAAATGAGTGAAATCATATGAGTTCATTGCGTTTTATTTATTTATTTATTTTTATCATGCTATGTATGATATCCGTGTCATGGACAGAAATATTGCAATGATGATGATTCTGTAGCTTAGAGCAAAGGTTGTGAATAAGCACAGATTACTGTAGTAGGAGCCGCAGGGGGAAATGACAAAATAAGAGTATTGCTGTTGTGAGTTGCTTCTGGAACATTCCGAAACAGTTCAACCAGTTCTGTTTGATAGATGGGACAACAGCCTGGTTTGTTATTTATGTACGTATGTATTTATTTATTTATTTATTTATGATGTTTTTTGTTTATTTACTTCAACTGTTGAGTTGTTGTGTCATGGTTGTTTTGAAAAAGCTGTTTTCCTTATCAATCAATCAAACCAGTAGGCCATCATATTGGTTGTTCTGAGTGCCTGTGGGTTTAGACTGAAGAAAAGCAATGAAATAATGCAATTAAACAAACAATAGTTAATTATGGAAGGGGACATTCTTTGTGCTGTTTTGTTCATTTTCTTATTCAGCCGAGGGGTGGTCTGTGTTGATGTATGTTGTTATTGTTATTGATGGTATATATATATATACATATATGTAGTCAGAAATATGAGTTGGTTTTATATTTTAAAAAATGAATATATTTATTTTACCAGGTATGTCAAAGCAGTGATGTTTCCCTGTGAAAGTGCACAACTGAGAAATAAACTGGACAAGTGACACACTGGATAGCACAGTTCTCAAGTGTGTTTTTGTGTGTGTGTGTGTGTGTGTGTGTGTGTGTGTGTGTTTGTGAAAATAGAGAATGTTATATAACAAGTTTGGTTCTAATTTTTAATTCTCTATCTAATAATTGCCACTTATATATTTTACTGTAACATACCTTTGCAAGTGTATAATCATTTTAAGGGCATGTACTGTACCAGGAAATGGTCAACAGATGGCGTATGAGAGCACATTGCCTGACCAAGATGGGCCACCTACTGCCATACAGAGTAGCAACAGAATGAAAATATCTAAAATAGATTAATGCGAAATAGTTAGACTACTTGACTAAGAATATTTGGGCAGGATGGTTATAAAGTCTCTTTGTAGAAGAGAGAAAGGATTTGGGCGTCTTCATTTTGTGCTGACTTTCTCTGCTTCTTCTCGAATTCTCCATAAACTAGATATAACAGCTATTGCTATATGTTATTATACTATTATAGCTATATATCTTATACATTTCAATTTGTTTTGTTGTCTCATTCTTTGCTTTGTCAAGCCGTTAAAATAAATACAAAGTTTCTGATGGATCCTCATAATAATATATCCTTTACTTGTTTAGAGTTTTCCTTTCCAGAGTAAAGTTTTTTTCTGTTTTTCATTGAGGAAAACACAAAAGAAGAAAAAAAACTTCAGACCTTTAAATACTGAATATAGCCTGTAGACGACTGCATAAAACCCCTGGCAATCTACACAGAGTAGCCATCTTTTATCAACCTAAGCCAACTGTTGGTTTAAACTGCTAATGGGACATGGAGATCTCGAGTCTTGATGTCAAAGATGGCAAAGATTCATAGATTGCCTAGATGTTTGGTTGTAGAGACAGTATACTGTAGGGTGAGTGAGTCAGGGGGAACTGCATGGGCAGCTGTGAACAGATGTCCACAAGGATGGACCACTCTGCCCCTCCCTGAGGGGTTGTCGTGGTTACGACTGGACTGATCTTATGAGGGACTGATCTGCTGTGATTGTGTGAGCGAGGGGGTCGACACACTGTGTCATACTAGTCTGCCACACAGGGGTTTCCCACCAGCCTTCCTCCGTCACACACACTCACATACACACACAAACACACACACACACACTTTTCACCAGCTTCTCTGAGTTTAATTAAAACACATCACACCAAGGGGGAGAGGTCGACCACTGGGCCCGGAGAGGTTGAAGGGGATTGGAGGACTTCTACTATGAAAGAAGGGATGCTGGAGAACGACAAGAGGGGAGGAGTGAAAGAACAGATGGATGAGTGTGGATTAAGTCAAATCTGAGTGGGTTTCTGACAGAAAGGAGAAAACCTCCCAAGAGAAATTGAGAGGAAAGACAGGAGTACACTGAGGAAGAAAGAGGGAGAGGAGAAGAAAGAAGGCATGAAAGTTGAGGATGTGAGTTTGAGTTAATTTTTGTTCTCTCTCTCTCTCTCTCTCTCTTCTCTCTCTTCTTTTTCTTTTCTTTTCAACAGATGAAATGCATCTGATGAACATCAATTTAGCTGTACTGTACATCTGTGAGATGTTGGTAACTTGATAGGACAACATTAGACTGATACCATAACTGCAGGCATGCCCACCCCTGCTTATAACAATGCTAACTGAAGGCTGCTTGAAAAATGTCGAGGGATGGTTACTTTTGACCAGTAAAAGTGAACATTTTTAACCTTCATTCAAGAAGCTCTTAAAGTCATTCACTTCATATCTTGACACAATGCACTTTTTAAATATTTTAACAAATTCTAAAAAACCAAACTTTGCATTAAATGTTTTAGTTGTTTAGTAGTCAGTAGTCTATCTTGTTTTGCACTTTCTCTCTGTTGTTGTTGTTGTTGTTGCACTTTCTAGGACAGTAAATGTTATGCAAAGCTGAAGTAATATTTAAAACAGAAGACACTCTCTCTTATTCTCTGTCAAAGACTGTTAATCTGCTTCATGGCCTATATGTCTTTGTGTACATCTTGTTTTGCCTAGGTGCAATGCTGAGCCACCAAAGATGCAAGATCACAGAGGATTAAAGAGATGCACCTACCTTGCAGCGCTTAGCCCATATCTTTAAGGATTACAAAGAAAATGAGAGGTGGACGGGAGTAATCACTTTGGCAAATCTAATCTTTCCAAGAACCCTAAGAAGGTGGAATGCCGGAGAAAATGCGTGAAGAAAACTGAGGGACAATTTGTCTCCATGAGCAGACAGCGGATTGTTTTTTTTTTCCTATGTTTTTTTTTTCTTCTAAAGAAAACTGAAAGTGGAACATGCTGTCTGGGACAGTACTCAGGGGACTGTAGGCTGGTGGGATGGCTATGAACGCGATCCACTTTCTTCTTTATTTTTACACTCTTGCCCCACGGCCATCATGCCTCCACATAATGTTTTGACACCGTCTCCTCAGCAAAGGTGAAGGTGAACTACTTCTTAAATGGTCCCCACTTAACCAAACTTAACTCGTTGGACTGAAGCAATTACGAAATTGACAGTATATTATCCAAACACCCTTGGGTCTGGGGCCAAAGTGGACTGCAGTGTCAATGGAAAGATCTCAGCGTCAACCCATCCATCTGTCTCTCTCTCTATCCATCCATCCATTCGTCCTCCCATCTCACTCCTCCATCACTGGTTAAATCCCTTCTTTATCTTGCTCTGTTTCGCTGACCTCCCACCCTTGGCTGTGTCGTCTGTTCCCTTCATTTCCCTGCTGGGCTCTGTTCTGCTATAGATGTCTTCTTACCCTCCGCCCCACCCTCCTCCTCTTCCTCCTCATCTGTTCTCTATACCCTTCTAATAGTACATAATCCACCCCAACGATTGGACCTCTGTCTCCCTCCTATACACTACACATTACATACACACACACACACACACACACACACACACACACACACACACACAAAGAGAGACACGCTTAAAGAAATCAACATCAACAAAGGGATAATCATATAGGCCACATTGTACAACCTCTTCCCTAAACTCTTCCTACACGTCGTCTTCTCTTCTTCAATTCTTTCTTTTGTCTTCTGTTGCATCACTTCTTATTATCACTTATTCTTTCCATTGTTCTCTATTGCTGTGGCTTCCGCCACTTTCTTGGTCTCGCCATGTTGGAGCACTTGTCTCGGAGTTCCCGTTCGCTCCTCTCGCTCTCGCTGACTTCTCTGGCGTTGGCATTGTCGGTGTTGGCCTTCTGCACGTCCTACTGGTGCGAGGGAACGCACAAGGTGGTCAAGCCTCCCTGCTTGTCTCCTGTGAAGATGAAGAACTGCGGGCAGAACAACAGCCAGCCTTACACCACTGGTAAGATCAGAGTCCCTTGAAAGGCCGGGCCCTACGTCAGATGAGGGGAGCGTGCCTATACTGTATGTCCCCACAGCCCTATGCTCCCATGGCCATGGGAACATAGGGCTGTGGGAACACAACGCTGACCCCCCAGGAGACATAGCAGGCTCATCTACAAGCTGTTTAAGGTTTTTCACCTGCAAAATACATGTTCTAAAGTGGTGATAGACAAACACATTGATTATGTCCATCTTGATGCTATGACATGATCGATTTAGCTAAACAGGCAACCTCCTGACTTGGTTACGACTGGCAGCTAAGCAGCGACCGATTATTGAAGAAAACGCAGCCTCAAAAGTTAAACTATTTTAAAACTTTGAGGGCCTTGAGTTTTTAGGTGTCTCGCGACTTTTTCATCTTGTGCTTTGTCAATACTCAATATGAGGTTGCAATGTTCATGTCACATTGAGGTGAAAAACTATTTGAAAACAAATTAACTTACTGTGCAAGAATGATATGAAGAATGGAGTTAGATCTGTTGTCCAAAAATGTTATCATTAATTTTCTACTACCAATAATGTAAAGAGGTAGTTGAGGGGGCACCTAAAATTAAGAGAATGATATGAAATATTATAGTAAATTACTTTAATATTTTATTAAAAAATATCAGCCTAATCAATTATATAATTAATAATTCTATAATTGTTCAATCATTTTTATATTATATTTCTTTTTTTAAAAGATATTTTTGTTGCCTTTATTCTGATAGGACAGTAGAGACTGACAGGAAATTAGTTGGGAGAGAAAGAGGGGGAGGGATCGGGAAATGACCTCGGGTCGAACTCGAACGCGGGTCCCCGTATTCATGGTACGACGCACTGGCCCGCTGAGCCACAGCGCCCCCAATTATTGTATTTCTACCAAAATAAAGAGCCAGCCAAACAGGACATATCAAAATAGGCAGCAACATTACAAAGGCCACCAAGGTAGAAGAGTAAATGGTCAGACAACGGAGGGGAAATATGAAATACTGTGGTGGCTCCTTTCTGCTCCAAACCACTCGTCATGTGTTAGCCTTGCATGGGAGCCTCTGCCATTAGTGATATATGTGTGTATGTGTGTGTGTGTGTGTGTGTGTGTGTATGTGTGTGTGTGAGATACTTTGGATGGGAGTCTGCCATCAGTGATATGTGTGTGTATGTATGTACACTATATTATCAAAAGTATTCGCTCGCCTGCCTTGACTCACTTATGAACATTAGTGCCATCCCATTTCTAACCCATAGGGTTCAATATGATGTAGGCCCACGTTTTGCAGCTATTACAGCTTCAACTCTTCTGGGAAGGCTGTCTACAAGGTTGAGGAGTGTGTTTATAGGAATTTTTGACCATTCTTCCAAAAGCGCATTAGTGGGGTCAAACACTGATGTTGGTCGAGAAGGCCTGGCTCTCAGTTTCCGCTCTAATTCATCCTTAAGGTGTTTTATCGGGTTCAGGTCAGGACTCTGTGCAGGCCAGTCAAGTTCATCCTTACCAGACTCTGTTATCCATGTCTTTATGGACCTTGCTTTGTGCACTAGTGCACAGTCATGTTGGAAGAGGAAGGGGCCCTCTCCAAACTTTTCCCACAAGTTTGGAAGCATGGAATTGTCCAAAATGTTTTGGTATCCTCAAGCATTCAAAGTTCCATTCACTGGAACTAAGGGGCCAAGCCCAACTCTTGAAAAACAACCCCACACCATAATTCCTCCTCTACCAAATTTCACTGTCGGCACAATGCGGTCCGAAATGTACCGTTCTCCTGTCAACCTCCAAACCCAGACTCCTCCATCAGATTGCCAGATGGAAAAGCGTGATTCATCACTCCAGAGAACGCGTCTCCATTGCTCTAGAGTCCAGTGGCGGCGTGCTTTACACCACTGCATCCAACACTTTGGGATGTATGCCGTTTTGGAAGAATGGCCGAAAATTCCTATAATCACACTCCTCAACCTTGTAGACAGCCTTCCCAGAAGAGTTGAAGCTATAATAGCTGCAAAAGGTGGACCTACATCAT
>JASCQY010000068.1:10075328-10097530 GCA_030264315.1 Sardinella tawilis
AAGGCAGTTCTGAAGGCAAAAGGGGGTCCAACCCGGTTCTAGCAAGGTGTACCTAATAAAGTGGATAGTGAGTGTATATTCCAGTGGTAAAGGTGGTTGAGTACTATCAGCTGCCAAAAAAATGAACCCAAACGGTGCTACCCGAATGGAATTGTTTTAGCAAGGCAACAAAATAGTGTGGCGATCCCCATCGCTAACCCCATCTCTATGCTATTTTGCTGCTATAATTCCGTTTACGTAGCACCGCTTTGGTTCATTTTTTGGCAGCTCATAGTACTCGACCACCATTACCACTGGAATGTAGGTTAGGATGGACCGAAGTTCCCCTTTAAGAGTGTGAGAGTAATAGGAGAACAAAGATAGAGACATTACTGTGGGAGCAGTCAGCTCAAGTACAGAGCTCTTCTGTGTGAAGCTGGGGTGACTAATCACACAAAAGAAAGGAAGTTGACTTATTACGACATCATCGGGTTTTTAGTAGCCTTGAAATTCTCTGTTCCTTTTGTCAGTCTTTGTTCCTTGTGTTAGCTGGAAGTTGCATTACAGTACATACACTTAAGCTCAAATACCATTCTCAGACAAGTTTCAAAGATGGTGCTGTTACTAATAAAACGTTATAATATTACATTTCTATTTGCCAAATCATTTACATTGAAATTGTTGTGTTTAGCAGATGCTACTGACTTACTGTACACTTGTCAGCTATCAATTACTTTAGGGGCCAGTTTCCCTCAGAGCAACCTTGGGATGAGTACCTTGGATATACTCTACTGATCCCATGAGGGAAATTTAGCCTCTGCATTTATCCCAGTCGTGAATTAGTGAATCACACACAGCACACACACAGTGAGGTGATGCACACATTCAGGAGTTGGAGCAGTGGGCTGCCTGCTACAGTGGTGCCTGGGGAGCGGTGAGGGACTAGACGCCTTGCTCAAAGCCACCTCAGCCATGGATGTGGGCATGGATGAGCAACCACTTCCCCTGCCCTCATTTTTCCTACTGGTTGGGGATCGAACCCGGCAGCGCTTCAGTTTCAAGTCCAGCTATGGCTGCTCCCTAGTTACAGAGTAAGGTGTAAATGCTATACTCTTACCTGCAGAATGCATCCTTTCCATTTGGCAGTGAGCTCAAGGCCCTCTGTGAGTCCGGTGCGTTCGGGTGATCTTGCGACTGAGGTTCCTCGCAAGTCTGTCCACAGCACTGCTGATGTGTCCCAGCTCCTTCCTAGAGGTTAGGCCGTCAATGTTTCCACTGTACCACATGACCCAGCCGCCCAGTGACATCAGCACCAGGAGAGCTCCGGTGTACACAAACAGGTCACCAAAATCCCGGCCTCTGATCTCCAGGGTGGCGAAGACGCCAGTTAACAGGGCAGCGACACCGAGCAAGTCCATAATAACTGCAAAGGCGAGGGCCAACCGGCAGTGAGACAGACCTGCACATGATGTCGCCATGGTTGCAGCCCTGCAAGAGGGGCAGTTTAGTGGGGGTAATGTACGATGAAAAGATTCAAAACAATTATTGTATTGTTGCCCTCCCCTGATTGGTGGTGTGTATCAAAATATTCAAGCTTGGAGAGTCGTACTTTCCTTTTAACTGTTATTTTTTTTATTCTTTTACTTATTCAGCAACAGCAGGGTGACCACAAATCACAAATGTATTAGCCAGATGGTGTTTGTCACTGTTAAAAGGAAAGTACTTCAAGATGCAAAAGAGAAAGATCTTTAAGATTATAACCTCAGAGGTCATTCTTAGATCAGTTTTAACCTCCCTTGCTTGGAGTATAGGCTACAACTTTACAGTTCTTTTAGTAGATTACTCTCTGTCAACCTGATTTCCATTATTCTTAAACTTTTCAGGAAGCCATTAGTTTAGGCAACTCTGAAGTCCACAGAGATTTCTATCAGATCAGGACAAACAGGAGTTGCAAAGGAATGGCATCCTTCTAATGAATTCACTGATGCATGACTTATGTGCCTATGCTCTGAATTTACAAAACTCTTCACAACTTCAACTTAGGACTTGGGTCTCTCCACTGTGACTGTGTACAAGACCTAGGGGGGAAACAATTAGGCCTATATTATGGGGATCCATGGGGATCATAACAACTTCATACCACTATCCATACAGCAGAGGCTTGGTGTATGTCTTGGTCAAGCAAAACAACCACCATAAAATTATAGTAACTCACATATAAATCGAAAATCTATACAATGATCAAGACAACTCGAGTTTTTTAACGTTACCTGTTTACAATAGCTTGCGGGTTTGGGTTGATGCGTTCAATGCGTTTTAGACGGACTCAGGCGGGTCTTGAGGGACGTTTAGAAGTTCAATGATACAGTCTTAGCATATAAATGTTTTATGTTAGGTATATTTCTTAGTCCTGAGTCGATTGATCCGTGTTTAGGTTTTTGAAATCTTCACCAAAGCTAACCAAATCTCTTCTGTGAACTTCCGCCAAATACGCGCCCGCCCCCATCGACATTCGATCCCACCTGGGCAGGTACAAAGCCGAGCATTGGTACCTCCCCTAACACCATTTTTTTATCAGACATATAAAATCGGCTACATTTACAATGAACTAAATAATACATTGAATACATGTTAGACCAAGTTATTGCACAAACTCACCGATATGAATTAGGCTACACAGGCCTACATACGTGGTCTAGTCATGAAAATCATGCATGCTTGGTTTAATCAAGTGTTAGGCCTACTGATAATACAGCACTCATATTTTTGATCTGGTTGATCTGAAGCCTAACTAACAGTGAGCTCAAAGCCTGCTTGACTGATGTGAAAGACGAGCTTGGGTTCCCGTCAAAAAAGAAAAATAATATTTCAAAACTGGGTCTACGTAAATACACTGCATAATGACAGATGTAATTATCTTATCCCCTTCCTGTCATGTCCATCAATCTCCATTTTTGCCTTGCCTTATGTGAGCATGGGCGAGGCTACCAATCACTAATTTTCAATGTGTCAGCTGAGGGTCCCTTGAAAAAAATTCTTCGTTTTTGCTTAGCAGGGGGAACTGTTAGACCTCCTCTTATGGTCGTCTGGCCGGAAATGACTCGTTATGGAGGAGGCTTGACCAACTTTACGTCCACATTCGCTTTTATTTTGTTTTGGAAATAAGGGGATTTCTCAGTTTGAAAGTTATGCATAGTGTATTCTAAACGACTGAAAATGTGATGAAACATGCACAAAGTTATATACTAAAACGATTTACAAACGATTTGCGATAGATAAAAATTTGTGTTCGAGTCACTCTTGGTGGCTACACTGTAAAGTTCAGGTTCTGGAGATAAGTTTGAAATGTGTAACGTTAGCTACGGTGCGGGGAAGAGATGGTAGTAACGTGTGTAGCATAGAGAGAATCCTTGCTGCATTTCCCATTGTTGCGAGATTGGAATCGATGTAAAGACTTGTATGCTGGTAAGTTAAATGTTTAGGCTAAAACGTTGAAAAACACAAAGCAGGAAACGAATTTAGTCCGTCCGGCTGGTCTATCGCTAACGTTAACAAGGCTATGTGTAGCATGGGTGGCAATGCTATTAACGTTAGCAGTAGCAGTTTGGATGCTCTCAGTATTTTTCAGTATCTACTTTACTACTGTGCAGTAACATGCAGTTGTTTCACCCTTTTCATGGATATTCAACTTTGACTACTTGCTCGAAGTAGTAATCAGCATCATTTACTGAGAGAGAACCATAGCATTTCGAGTCATTCACAGCCTGGAAGTAACTGAATGTTAATGTTACGTCTTGTGAACTCACAGGTTAGCTTTGCTTGTAGTTAACATGCAGCCCCTGAGTTGTTACAAGTTGCAACAGTTTCAGCACCATGTTGATACTATGTATCGTTGTGTTGTCTGCTAGACTGATAGATTCCAGAAAGGTGGTGCGCGCGCGACGCCAAACATGATGACCGACACTCACCCGAGCACGAGGACTTCAACAGGTAGATAATGAATGTTTTAATGAACGACAATGAATCTTTCCTTACACAGAGAAATGAACTTTTAAATTATGTCGGAGATATCTAAAATCCTGTGCGTACACATTCTTCATTTGAGGGAAACTACAGGCGTTTTTACATGTGAAAATAACTGCTGCATTCAATTTTTCCAGGAAATAGTTTAATGAAGAACGAAGGGAGCTATGAAATTTCAATTCCCTTTGAAGAAAACAATGGGGATCAGACAGGTTATTTTAATCAAACTGAGCAGCCATATGAAGGTATGACATGTCTGTCTTTTGTTTTTGGGTAAATACTTTTTTTGGTCTCGTGATTTTGTGGTTCTCTATACCGGTTTAATCTTTGCCATAGATCACCCATCTGCTGGACAGCCGGCCCCATGCGATTCCTACCTGCTGATCTCAAACCTCCGCATGCAACTTCAGATCTCCTTGGAGAAAAACTCCTGGCTGCAGAAACGCATCGAGGACCTGGAGGAGGAGAGGGATTTCCTGCGATGCCAGCTGGACCGTTTCATCAGCATCACTAAGAGCCAAGAGTTTACTAATGGTGCACACCCAATCTCTTTCCCATCTCATATACACACATTGCAGATCACTATATTAGACAGACATTGTTTATAAACTGCACCTGTACACAAAGCATAAATGTAAACATTTGTACACATACACACTGGATAAAATCATTAAACCAGGAAGTCAGAGAACACACACACACACTCACACACAGCAAAAGCCTAAAGGTCAGAGGAAAACATGCAGACTCAGATACACAGATAATGCAGAAAGAGCCATCCTTGAAAGTAAATGTTTGAATTGCTGAAGATATGATGGTCTCATATTCGTTCTAGAGGTAGGAATTGATAGGAAATTGATGTCCGTGTCAATTCTGTTCATTGGTCCAGTTCTTTATCTGTCTGAATAATTTCCTACAGTAGAGAAGGTAGTCTACACAGGTTTTCAGTATCAGCAGATGACGCTGTAATATAGCCTATATTCCTAATGACCATAATGGCCTATTAGAATGAGGAGGACCAATTGATCAAATTCATGGAAGATGTTTACGGTTGTACAGTTTACGGTCATTTATGGTGGAGCGTCACCGTACTGAGGCGGCATATCGTCACCTTCCTAAAATAATGGCCAATCAGTTTTTTTTTTTTTTTTTTTTTACATGATTTGGGGGGGGGGGGGGTAGCCAACTAATGACTTTTTAGGAAGGTGACAATTCAGTAGCTTAGATTTCTGTTAGGTATAAGTATTAGTTATGTAGGGTAGTTTTGCTAGTTTACGATCCAAAGAAAGCCTAGCTAATAAGCCTGATAATAGCTCTTGATGTTCTTCCCATTGCCAGTTCAGGATTTGTTCAAAAAGTTGAGAGCCATCTTCATTTCATAGTTAAAACTGAAGAGATCAGATGCAAAACTTTCCATTTTCAATGAATTTCCAACTCCAATTGGATGGTTTTGGCTTGATTCGTTTTTACTTGATAATAACATTCACATTGCATTTTGATAGAGATTAGTTGGAAGTACTTATAAAAGCATTTTTGTTTGCATTTTACTGATGATGGACTGAAGATGGGTTTTGTATCTGAACTCTTTAATTCTTTACCAGTGTAACATCGTAATTACCGGAAATGATTGGGCTGTCTGGTATGGCTCCATATATTTTCGGCAATTTGCCTGTGCTTTCAAAAAAAATTAATAAGATGAATTGATGAAAGAGAGGCATTACGATTGCAGTAGATTCAAGCATTAGGGCCTCCGCGCACTCTGGCCTCTGACAGAGTGCGGAGCACCTCACTTTTGGCATTCTATTCATGTAGATTCCCTTTATTTTCAATTCAACCACACACACCAGAGGTGAACTCTGCTGCTTGCTGACGCCATTTTAATTATGATTCAGGTCTGTTGTTGTAGAAACTTCAGTAAAATTCATTGGTGATTCCACAGGCTACTATGATGTGCGCTGTATGCTGCTGGTGAGCAGAGACAAATGAAAATGGCAAATTCAAAGTGCTCTTCAATGATATCACAGCCAGTGAGCGGAGGCCCTTAGATTCTTGTTTCTACTTGATGCTCAGTTCTCCATTCTCACTCTAATACTTTCCATCCCTGTCCCTCCACTCTCTCTTTCTCTCTCTCTCTCTCTCGGTCTCCCCCTCCTTCATCCTCCTCTCTTACTAGAACGGCAAGCAGAGCCTTCACAAACGACCCCACAGAAGACTCCAGCCCGCCGGCTGACAAGTCCCTTCCCAGCTCCCATGACCACACGCTCAGCTGTGACTCGTCAACAGGCGAACCGCAAGCGACTCAGCAGTGTTCAAGGTGGGCTTTTGCACACATACATCTGAGTGTGGAAGGGAGATGTAGCCTGTTTGTTATCACTCATACTGATCTGCTATGCTATGAGTTATGAGTTTCTGTGCCCCATTAACTGAATGGGCAAAATGGGGAAGTTGAACTGAAAGTGAGTTTGTGTGCCCCATTCTGCTGCTGGTTCACTATTTGGTCTATGTTGCATCAAATTATCTGGTTGTTTTTCCTACTGGCAGAACTTGGTGACCTCAAAAAGTATGGATTGATTCACACTGTATTTCTCTTTTAAGTCTTTGAGGATGCAGGGCTTAGGGCCTGGGGCGGGAATTAGGATTCAGCCATTAATTTACGGCACAAAGAGAACATACATGTATCTTCAAGAACAACAGCACGCAAGAAAGAAGTGCTAATTGCATTATGGAAAGTGCACAGAATATAACAGAAAAAGCACTTTGTGTCCTATTGGAAATAGATGATTAAATTTTGGTGTTGATCTGTAACACTGTGTGGAATTTGTATTGGGTTGGCAAACCATATTGCCTTGGCGGAGCTCTGCGCTCTCAGAGTGCTTTTCTAGTTCATACTGTTGTAATGATTGTCTAATAATGAGTGTCTTGCCATCTGTTCCCAGCTGAGGAGCACTATGAGGACGTAGTGGAGGAGTACCTAGAGGAAGATGGTTACTTGGAGGAAGAGGAAGTAGACGACATGTCTTGTGAGGACAACAAAAGATCAAAGAAGGGAAGATCTGGAGGCCAGGCCAGTTCAAGTCCACTTGTCAAGAGGACCCGTGTGTTCCGCATCAAGCGGGCCATGGAGAGGCAGCGAGGTCAGACTGCGTAAAATAATTTCCTCAATATAAGCTTCACCATACAGCTCTGGAAAAAAATAGGAGACCACTGCAACTTGTTTGTTTGATTTTGTCTCTGATTTTGCTATTTATAAGTATGTCTGACTAAAATGAACATTATTGGGTTTTTTTTTTCTATAAGCTACAACAGCATTTCTCCCAAATTCCCCAGATGATATTTTGTCAAAAAGTTGTCAATTATAGCGTTTATTTGCAGAAAATGTTAATTGGAAACAACAATATTAGTGCTTAGGAAGAGTTCAGGAATCATTATTATTTGGTGGAATAAAGTGGCTAGATTCATGTGTCCAAACGAATCTTCCTGAACCTCTAATGGTTATGGGTAGAGTCCTGGAGAGGTGTGCCAGCCACAGCGTTACTGTAAAATTGAGAATCAGTGATGATCTGGGGAAGGATGCATGAATAAAGCTAGCCAGGCCGCCTAATGCTTCCGGCCAATTTCATTTGCCTCCACCATATAGTCAAGAAACTAGCGATTCATTTATGTTTGCTCCGTCGCCCACGGTGGACGGACTAATCAGCGAACAGAGATTTCAAACAATGCATTCCAGCGGATAACATGTGTCACCGCCAAACAGTAGCGATTGGTTGAAGCCACGACCAAACAGTAGCAATTGGTTTTAAGCAGAAAGTATCTACCTACCAGTACCTACCAGGAAGCAAACGAATCCAAATGGTTAGAGATCAGACGCTATATGAAATAGAATGAAATAAGCGGCTGATGCATCAGGCTAGAATCAAGCCACTATCATGGAAGAAAACTTGCTTCATCTTGCAACTTTTTGGACAATATTGGGAGAGTCATTTGGGAGAAATGTTGTCAATAGTTAAATAAAAGAATAGAATAAAACAAAACATTTAATTTCACCCCACCTATAAACAGTAAAATCAGAGAAACTGATCATTTTGAACTGGTTTCTTAAATTTGTCTAGAGTATTATGCACACTTGGATCCATGCAAAGGTGTTTACTTCCATGCTACTAAGGTAGCATCACAGCATATCCGAACAAATAAATGCATAAAATTCTGCCTTGAAAGGTACCTCTGAATTTGTAGACATATGAGGGGACTAATCTGATTCTGGCCGAAGATTTCTTAATTTAAATTTAAATGCTCATTAACAAGTTGGATGGAAATCCAGCTGTTGATTCTTTATTACACCCCATTAAGAGAATAAAACTGTGATTAAAGTGGAGTTTGAGTGACTGAGGGTAAGGAATTGCCAGGGATTTGGAGGGATATGTGTGTTTTCCCCATTCTACAGACTTGGGGAATTATATTTTTAAAAAAAACCAAAGGCTCTTTTTTTCCAATTTCAGTGAAAGATCCTGCAGGTGTCCTTATCCGCTACAAAAAGATCCTGGTGACTTACCAGAAGCTGAAAAGCATGGCCAAGGCTTTCCAGGTGCATGGCGTGGACCGCAATACTGTGGCTTCCACTACTCCCATCGCCGAGCTGCTTCTGGTCGCTCCTGAAAAGGTTCCGGATGTGGGCGAGTTTGACTCATCCAAGGAGAAACTCCTCGACTATGCGCGGCGTTGCTACAAGGCACTGGATGAAGCAGCACAAGCCAAAGTACAGGCCCTGAAGAAGAACAACCTCCTACTGCCTATCTCTTACCGCTTCAGGAACTGAGGAAACGGTGTGGGACTCCTTAAAAAGTCCTACATCAGACCTTAAAAAGGACTTCTCTCTTGTTCTTTGAGGCAAGTGGCAAGCAGTTTGAGATTGACTTTGAGAGGAACTGTTTTCATTACGCAAAACTCAAATAGGGCTGTGGTCTTGAATTCATTTTCTCTCTACCTCAGCTCTTGTACAGAAAAGTGAGGCATCAAAGAAAATGGACATGGTCAAGTGTGAGTAGTGTTCCATGTTCCAGGGTGTTCCTAATCACCTGTACAAGATAAAGGTTATGATTCCTCCTTTAAGCTTCAGAAAGGTGAAAAGAAAAGCTATGAAAAGCTCCACAGGACTGACTGATCACATCAAATCGTGTGAGGGTACTTGTATCTTAGAAGCTAAGAGATGGCATGGAATCGGATTTAAAAAAAAAAATAATAATAATTAAGGCGAATCATGTAGTAGGTCACTGTATCCCAAAGCTCCTTCGTCTGCCCCCCTCACCCATATGTTTATGTGTCTCCTGTGAAATATTTTCTTTTACACAGCCAGTGTATGAGACAAAGGCGGCACTTATCCCACATTCACAATCAGCATTGGACCCTTTTCTGTGTCTTTTCTCATACACCATGGATTAGTCATTTCTTCCCAGATAATGTTTACCCTCCCGAACTTGTGCCTCCAACAGGTGTCTTATGTTACAGCCGTGGTTTAGATCATGGATTCCAAGATGCCTGGGGATTTCAAATAGCACCAATGTGGTGGCTGTTCACAAAGGTCTTGTAATGCTCTACTAGAAGAAGAAGGATAGGTTTGGCTGGTTTGAGACTTAAAAAAATCATGTATGGATCAAAGCCATTAACAAATGATGATGAAAAAGTAATTGAGCCGTTACGGAAGAGGTTATTTTGGAGTATTTGTTATCCTGTGGATGGTCCTCCCCATGATTTTTTTTTTTTTTTTTATACAGTCATTTACATTTATATACAATCAGTGCTTTACTTGTGCTTTACCAAACTATGTTTAAAAAGCAATCAGAAAAACAAGCGCATTAAGGGAATTCTTTGTAACTGTAATTTGCAATAGAATGCCATGCTTTCCTGCAGAAGACATGACTTCCAGAATGCAATGTTGACTGTACGATTTGTGCTTCCCCCCCATGTCAGATCCTTCTTGTGCAAGGATCCCAAGAGAAGCCTATCCCCAGTACATCTCAGAATTTATGAATGAGAAGTACACATTATTGGTTTGATATTCTGTCTGTGAAACCCTCTTTTTTTATTTGAAGATGCACAAATATTTAGATAATTGTTTTGTATTGATCTTTCCAGGGATCTTTTGTGATATTTTGACAAGCCCTTGGTAGAATTTTGTTATGTGTCAAAACGAGGGTGGATCGACAGTAGTGATTATGCGCAGTGTGCGATGATGGTGTAAATATGCCATATTTCAGATTTTTTTTTTTTTTTTTTTTTGGCTTAGTGAAGATGACCCAAAGCTTTAGCTCCACACTGGCAATAGTAGACACTCAGGAGGCATAACAAAATGCTAGTTACAGTATTTTCAGTATTTTCTTTTGTTTTGATATAACTGTCTTTTTGTAGTGTTAAATATAAAGGTAGCATCCTTACTTCATTTCATAATCCTTACTATGTTGACTTTTTCATGGACACATGTCCTGTTCAGATAAACTGTAATCTGCTGTAGGAGGAAAAAAACACTATTCTCTTTTACTGAACCAAATAGTGTTTCTGTATTGCCCTTTGGTGCTGTTTTCTGTTGATCTCAGGATTATATTGGACGTTGAAAGTTAATCCTGCTTTATTGTGCTAAAATACCTCACCCATTGTCTTTGACAGGTAAAGTTTTTTCAATGCCAGTTTGCTCTTTCACCCTTATACTCTTGTCATAATCTGTCACAGTATCATAATTTCTGAGTGGCATTGCCCAACAGCATCATCCATATTGTCCAGATTTTTGACAACCATGTGGTACTTTTTCCTTTTTTTCCCTTTTGGAAAATACAAGGCCTAGATATTGTCAGTTTTGCTAGCATATTCATGTCTGTTCCTTGTAGGAGACTGCTGATGTACCTTATTTTGTAGTCTTTTGCCTACAGTTTCCCACAAGTTATTTGTTTATCAGCAATTTGCACCTGTTCCAGAAACTGCAGATAGTCGGTTGCTCATCATCCAGTGGTGACCAGGAGGATTATTCTAGTTTTGGTCATGCTCTTCACATGTGTAAATAAAGCTTTTCGATTTCTTTAATAAGGTGTTTGAGTGCTCTTCTTTCAGTGAAACTCTGAACTAAACCTGCTGCAATCTGATGTGGTGTGCTGTGTGGGGAAACGGAAAGATTTGTGGTTTAGCAAATATCAGAATCAGAAATTGGCAGTGTGTCAAATAGGGAGTAAAGAATTAAGAGCTTGCTGTTGAGAATCTGTGTAATTTGGATATCTCATAAATGGGAATTGGCTAGGCAGCTGTGTAGATCATTTTGCTTGGACAAATATCCTGTAGGCCTACTTTTGATTTAATTGATGAGCGTTTTGAGCATGAAGGCCTAAGGCTGTCTCCACACACAGCAAGTGAATGAAGTAGTTAAAGAGAAATCAATGAATTTAGTATACTATATTAACGGAATAGGAGAATGACTAAATTTACTGTGATTTGCAGTGTTTCTGGGTGAAGGAGAATCTGAGATGCAGCTTTAATTCCACACAGGTAGGTGGCGTCTTACGAAATGGTCAACACCGCTGGTACTTCAGGGTAAAAGAGTTTACACTTCCGGTAACGCGTTCAGCGAATGCATCGGATAGTGGCGAAGGTGGTTGAGGCCTAGTTGGTGTGATTCGGAGGGTTTAGAACAAAACTGTAAGAAGTGGTTGTAACATTATCGAGGGAACAAGTTGGCACAAATAGATGTGTAAGCGACGTTTTAGAGCTTCGGAAGAGATGTATCAATGAAGCAGACGCGCAAGCTGCCTTGGCTAGCTTTTTTGCTAGCTAGATAGCTGGTTTACTGCAGACACGTCGAAAAACTCTTCGTTGCATTTGCTTTGGAAACTGATATTACCTACATTGGGACTTGACTCTAGTCTGTCAAAGCTTTTTTGTTGTTTTTGTTGTAACAAGTTTCACTCACGCGCGTGCAACAGCTGGTACAGAATTGAAATTGAGGTTACCGCCAGCTAACGTTAATTCCGCCCGTCTGACGGTTCATTCATCCTAGTAACGTTAGCAGCTACAGATTTCAAAATGTCGGACTTTGATGAATTCGAGAGACAGTTGACTGAAAACAAACAAGGTAAGTGTCAAGTGTGTTGACTATTAACACGTGCGGTTATTAACAATAATGTCTGCATTGCAGTGCATCTGTTTTGGAGCGCTTGTTGCGGCAAGCATTGCTTACTTCCCATTCCGTTAGCTAACTTTCACGGTAATGGCTAGTGCAGTATTAGCAATAGCCAACAGTATAGCTAACGTTAGCACTAACGTTGTTTTGATACCCTGTTGTGTACCCTACTAACCTATCCAGTCGTCTAAAGTTGTGTGTTTTTTTTGTCATAGAGATAATGCCAGTGCATTATTGCTTTTATTAGTAAGATTGGTGACCATTCAGATAGTTATTGCTGTTTTGTCTATTTCATTCTTTATTTAACAAGTGTGTCTAACGCGACATATGCGTAATATTTGTATTGTGAAAAATGTGTTTCGGAAAGGGTGTGCCTCACGTTTGGCTTTGATGGGTTGTTTTTCTTGCTGTTACCGTCTTTTAAACCGTAGTTTGTCTCTTAAACAGCTGGTCCACAGGGCCATTTCATTGATGCCTCTGTCCAACACTGCTGACGTTAATATAGCCATGGGAAGCAAATCCCCCTAATTACAAGTCACGCCATGTTTTACTTAGAAAGCAAAGGAGATGGTAACCTACTGTAGCCTATTTTGTGAAGTCAAGAAAGGAACACAGTAATCGCCCTTAAGTTCCGCGATCTATTGCTATATAATTGCCACATCTTCATAACGCATAGATTGCTGCATGCAGGTCTGTTGAAAGCGTATTAATCTGCAGCATCAATCTACAGAATGGGTAGACTTATATAAACGAACAGTTTTTTTTTATCCTGCATGTGTGCATGTCTTTGAAGGCAGGGAAGTGCATGCATACGTTTACTGGAAAGTGTATGCTGTACAGTGAGAGCAGTTTTGTCCATGTTGAAGTTGATCAGATTAATATGGGACTTAACCTGGTAAGGACACAATTTACATGTGGGGTCACGGGTGTCCAATTGTGTGCATCAGTCCTAAGTCTGGCCCAGTTGCTTTTTTGTAAGTTGACAACTCTCTTGTTTCCCTCCACACAGGTGTTGAGAATCTGAATTCACTTGGTGGGTACACACAACAGCAGTCTCCTCTCTAACTTTCTCTTTCTTTCTCTCCCTCTCTCTTGCGCTCTTCTCTACTTTTCCTTTTCTCCTCTCCTCATTCTCTTCCTGTCATTATCCTTGTACAGGGAGCCAGAGTAGGTCTACTTTAAAACGTTAAAATCCTCTTTCTCTTTAAGGACAGCTTTATCAGGTGTCTGGCTTTGTGAAGCACGGTCTCCTGCTGCCATAGGACCTTCCTTCGGCTTTTTGGGGGGTGGGGGGGCTCTTCTTTCTTGCTTCAGCAGCACAGGTCCTCTCTTACCTCTAGGTTCCTGTTTTTGACTCACCCAGTTTAACCTGCTTATTTTCTAGCCACTTAAGAGAGCTTTCACCACCTTGCTCTCTCCTCTGTCACTGTAAATCTTTTCTTTCTTTCTTTCTTTCTTTCAATCTGCCTCTCATTCTTCTCACTCTTTTTCTGCATCCCTCTTTTCTCCTCTCTCTCTCTCTCTCACTCCCTTGCTCTCTGTGTCTCCCCCGGCAGAGCGGGACAAAGAGAACCGGCACCGCCGCCGCAGCTCCTCCCGCAGCCGCAGCCGAGACCGGAAGAGGAGAAGCCGCGAGAGGAGAAGCCGAGAACGTCGCAGCGGCAGCAAAGACCGCCGCCACAGACGCAGGTGAGGCCTTGTACCCTTTGATCCCTGCTGCCATTGGTGGACACTGGCTGCAGATGCTTAGCCAGAGGTGTTTGATTCTTTGGTTGGTTTTCTGCCTCATGAGGCATCATGGGATTGCTACTGGCCCACTCACAGTCCTCCCAGCAACACCATCTCCTTAACAGAGACCTGTTGGGGTTGCCATAACAACAACCAGAGCCAAGGATTATCTTTTCTCTGCCAGAATTAGTTACTGTATGCACAGAGCTTTGCATTTTGGCTGTTTTTGGGCAGTTTGGGGTCATAAATAACTAAAATGAGTTGTTCTGGGAAGGCATTTTAACTTCAAACTACTTGAAATGAAATGAAATGGGGGGGGGGGGGGCTTAGCCTATGCTGGCTATTATAATAGCAGATTAATTGTGGATTTATTAATTCCAGGAATGATTTGCAGGCCGGCATATTGAGTGGGTTGACTGCGTGTTTGCCCTGCCATGGCCTCACCCCAGGCCCTCTCTGCAGTGTGCAAAGATTAACCTGCTGTGCTTGTGTGTGATAAATGGGCACTCTCTTTGTCCCTTACACTACCCTTGTAAAACCCAAACCCTTGTCTTAACTGTCATTTCAGCACACAGCCTCAAAACCCACCCCAAGACATCGTCAGGTAAAAGACACAGAGGCATCTGTCTGTTCTCTTGTGACTGTGTGCTGAAGATTCTCTCAAAATCTTGGCTGAATGGAACTATGTGTGTGCAGCTGTGTGTGCTTCAGTTAGGGGGGAGTGAATGCCAAGCCAATCTCTTTTTCAAAGTGGTCAGGGTGTGATCTTAGTCGTAGCTTTGCTGAAGTCTGCTAAGCAGGGATGCAGTGTGCATGTGACATGCTCTCTTTTAAGCTGGTCTCTCTGCAGCTACCTGCTGCAAAAAAAAAAAAAAGAAAGAAAGAAAGACTGCCACATTTCATGGCCTTGGCGAAAGCGATGACTGGTAATAAACATTTACCCACACAGCTGAGTGAGTGGTTTATTATTTCTGTGAAGTCAGCATAATGTGGCTTCTCATCGCTCGAGTCATCTGAAACATTCATCACAAGCAGCATAAAGGAGTCTCTGACTCAGACCAGTAGTAGTTTTATTGACCAAGTCCTGGACCATGGCTAGATGAACTGTGTTACAGCAAAGCTACGCACAGTGGGATAAACCACAAACGAACGTGGTCTAAGTAGACTGTGTTACTTGGGCCAATTTAATGAACTTTAATGGAAACATAGAACCAACATTAATATACCTACCAAAACAATTCTCCAAATTCCTTTTCTGTGTGTGATAAGTTTCAGTTAGACTTCATCAGAACCTATACTCTTTTGTTTCATATCACCGTCCCTCCATTTCTCTCTCTCTGTCTCAATCTCTCTCACTTTTTCTCTGTCTGTCTCCTCTCCTCTCCCCTCCCCTCCCCCTCTCTCTGTGTCAATCATCTGTTCTTGCACCCCATAGCCGTTCCCCCCATCGTGAGAAGAAGAAGAAAGTGAAGAAGTACTGGGATGTTCCTCCTCCAGGCTTTGAGCACATCACCCCCATGCAGTATAAGGCCATGCAAGGTCAGTGTGGTAGCTTCACCAGAGAGACACACTTGTCTGTGACGCACATGTTAGTCACAAAGCTAGGGTCGAATTTAAGACAGGAGGATTTCAGTTCCAAGTGTTTCCAGTTAGAATGTGTTTTTCAAGTGGTTCCAGTAACAGTCCATTATATTAAAAGAAAGTAGAATGGAAAACCAACAACTCTGACTCACAAGAACTTGCACAGAATACACAGTATTGATGTATTTTCTTATTCTCTGTCACACACACACACACACACACACACACACACACACACACACACACATACAAATTCACTCTTCTCTCCCTCTCCTCAGCTGCGGGCCAGATCCCTGCCACTGCCCTTCTCCCCACCATGACCCCCGATGGCCTGGCAGTGACCCCTACCCCCGTGCCAGTGGTGGGCAGCCAGATGACCCGGCAGGCCCGTCGCCTTTACGTGGGCAACATCCCCTTTGGTATCACAGAGGTGCGTACCATGTCTGGTCTGCACGGATATTGGTCATACTGAACACCTGAATGTAGTCTGCCTGTGCACAGTTAGCTTTTGAAGCACTCTAAAGCAGGGGCTCTCAAACTTTATTGGACTAGGGACCTCTCACGGAGCGGAAATTTTTCCAAGGACCCCTCGTAATCGCAACACAAATCTATTCCTATAGGCCTATATCTATGTGTTCTCTTAGATGCTATTTTGTAGCAAACGTTTTCATTGATCCCTAGGCAACATGCTGTAGATTTGGGGGTCTCTGGACCCTGTTAGAGAACCAGTGCTCAAAAGTATAACAATAGTACTGGCGCTATTATTTACACTCTATAGTCTTATTAAATTCTTACAAAGGCTCTGAAGATGTATGACGCACAACAGAACGTGCAATACAGTACAGGTGCACAGGATAATCATGATCACTGGGCAAAAGCACCTTGCTTATTCAGTTCCTCATGATACAATGCTTTACGTCAACACTTGTGTGCTACCATATAAACAAAGAAGGATAGTGTGTAAATTCATGATTTCACACAATGTTCACAAACTTAAAAATCATAGATTACCAAAGGTACGGCGAACATTCGCGAAGATTGGCGAATGGATTTGATCTCCTCTGAAGTTTTTGGCTAATGTTAGCAAGCGAAGGTGAATGGTCTGAGGAGGTAGTGCGCCGCTAACAGTAATAATATGATAGACATCGGACTGCGAGAGACGGGCACCAAATATTACTTGAAGGTTGAATTGCAGTAGTAACAACTTCACTCACAGAGCCTTCAATAAAGCAGTCCTTGGCTACCGCACGAGTGATTTCTTTTGAGTTCAAATTCCATTGATTGATTAATGCGAACATGTTTGCAGCGAGCGTTTGCTTGTGTTCGGTGAATCTAAACACACCTCAAGGCCTACCTCTTCCTCTGGATTTAAAAGATGAGCTGCAAATCAAACCTATTTTAGCTTAATAGTGCCTAGCATCATGTAAATCAATGAGCATATGATTTCCACAGCTTAGTAGCCGTACTGGTTGCACATTCATATTAATGGCCCTAAATGCTAAATATTTTGTAATAATTATTTTGTTTATTTTGTGCTGGCTTGTGTGGATCTAGTGAAGCTAAACTGTTTATTTGCCCCAGCTGTTCATTGAAGCTTCTGTCCTACCACCTGGGTACTTCTAGCGGCTCACAACTCTGCATTGTCCATTTATTATATTTGTGTACCATTGTGGAAGGAAATGTTCAATGATTTGCATTTTTGTTCACATGCATGCGTAAATTGATTGGAATTAGGCAGATGGGAACTTGGCTACTGTGAGGTACTGCAGGAACTGAACTGTGTTATTTGGTCAGAGATGTTGACCGCATGCTCGGTGCTTGTTTTCTTCTGTCCAGGAGTCCATGATGGACTTCTTCAATGCCCAGATGCGTCTGGGAGGTTTGACGCAGGCTCCAGGCAACCCCGTCCTTGCCGTGCAGATCAACCAGGACAAGAACTTTGCCTTCCTGGAGGTTAGTATGTCCGTCCATCCCTTTTTTCATCCCTTTGCCCAGTTTGCAGTCCATGTGTCCATGCAGAACATGTAGTGCATTTAAAGGGATACCGGGAAGTGGGAAGTGTCTGATGTCAGTGGGGCTACATCACTTCTTATTGGTCAAAGCGTCAGGAACTCCCAGTTACCATGTGAACACACAGTTTGCTTCTAACCGTGCTTAACCGTGCAGAACGTGCAGTGTGTTTAAAGGGATACCGGGAAGTGGGAAGTGTCTGATGTCAGTGGGGCTACATCACCTCTGATTGGTCAAAGCGTCAGAAACTCCCAGTTACCATGTTAACACATAGTTTGCTTAACCTTAGGTGTTACATGTTTGTGAAATACACTCAAATTTTTCCATTTATGTCACAATTTGTATCTTGTTTTTCTCAACCGATCACACTTTTCTGATGCGACGCAGCATAACATGGGAGTCAGTGGAGCAGCTTGCCCTGCTAGTACAGACCAAAATGCTGCAGACCACAGCACTGCTATTACAGACCACAGCGACATTTGCGTACTTGCATTAACTTTGAATCGCCCCTTACAGCCATATAAATAGTTATTGTTGCTGTGTTGTCTCTTATTCGAGCTGTAACTTGAGTGTTGCCTTTTTCACTTTGGACAAAATCACGAGCAAAATGAGCGTTTATGTCCTCGTAAATTAGCCAAGTCCTCTGACCTCTTCCTCATCTCCTCCCTACAGTTCCGCTCCGTGGATGAGACCACCCAGGCCATGGCATTCGACGGCATCATATTCCAAGGCCAGAGCCTGAAGATCCGCCGGCCGCACGACTACCAGCCGCTGCCAGGCATGAGCGAGAACCCCAGTGTCTATGTGCCAGGTAAACGCCTCTCCTCAGAGCAAGGCCCTTTATGCACTCATGCTGAGTTCTGTGGCACAGAGTGCATGAACAAAAAAAAAAGACATTTTATGTCTGTGGGATTAGAGTTGGGTAGAATGTGTTAGAACTGCTTATTGGCTCGTCAGCTTCCAAGGGAGTCTAATCATAATGAGCCATTAACATGCATTCACATGTAGTTTCATAAAGTTCAGAAACACAAATTTATATGTGTCTCAACTGAGTAGTAGTAATGGGGAGACATGCGTAGCATACATACTATTATACATAATAGCATTGCTATGTATGATACTATGCATTATGTTGCCATGCTGCTATTGGAGCAACACTTGCTTCTGCTAATTAGCAACAGGCCAGCAGTTTATCAGTATCAATGGAGGCACTGCTTAGTTAGCTTAGAGTCCATGGCCGTGTCTCATTTGGCGCACTTGCACACTTCAAACACTATGTCTTGGTGCATTCTGAATGTTTGTTTGGAATCACGATTTAAACAGCGGTTATGTTCCTCTCTTCTGTTAAGTGTTTTCAATTAAGCACTCCATTTGGGACAACCATACCCCTTAAAAATGCACTCTATGGCCATAAGTAGCCGTGCACACTGTGCAGTGTTGCAGTGCAAGTGCGCCATATGAGAGACAGCCTGTGTGTTAGCTAGGCTATCTAGCCTTTGACCTTCAATTAAAACTGACTTCCTTTTGGTCAAGGAGTTGTCTCCACGGTGGTGCCAGATTCGGCTCACAAACTGTTCATCGGCGGGCTGCCTAACTACCTGAATGACGACCAGGTGAGTTGTTTATCTCTCGCAGGGAGGAATGGTTGAAGCATATCGATGATTTGTTTTATTTACTTGTTCATTTCATTTTACACACAAGCAAGGTGCAGAAGAAACGCTTTTACTTGTGGAGAGTGAATGAGCTGAGCTCTATGAAAATGGACCAATCAAGTGGCGTCTGTGATCATTCAATCTTTGAGAAAAGCTTGCTAGTCTGTCAGTCAAATAGAACTCTCAAGCCATTCAAATGTGCCATGTCTAAAGTGTATTATTTTGTTGTTTAAAGTATTCTCTTCACTGACTTACACTGATCTAGCATAGGTTGGGTCTTATAAAGCTAGCATAAGAGTTAGCTATGCACATTTGAGTGTTATTAAGATAATCTTTCCACTTTAGGTGAAGGAGCTGCTGACGTCATTTGGGCCCTTGAAGGCCTTCAACTTGGTGAAGGACAGCGCCACAGGCCTCTCGAAAGGATACGCCTTCTGTGAATACGTGGACGTCAACGTCAACGACCAGGTGATTCATCAGATCGCTTTCCTCTTGCTGTTTTATCTCTTATACTTTGTTGTACACTGGCTAGAAAGAAACGGCACAATTGTATCAAAGAACATTTAGAAATGTTCATCAAACATTTCTGCTTGTATTGGAGTTTGATGGCGGGATGGAAGTTCACCTCGTGGTCAATGGTTAATCTGTTTTGTTTTTTTCTATATATATATTATAATTTATATCTGCTATTAATAGACAT
Source organism: Sardinella tawilis (assembly GCA_030264315.1). Lineage (NCBI taxonomy): Eukaryota > Metazoa > Chordata > Actinopteri > Clupeiformes > Clupeidae > Sardinella > Sardinella tawilis. The sequence continues at coordinate 10,095,157 of JASCQY010000068.1, forward strand.
CTTTTTATCTCTCTTTCTCTGTGTGTTTAGGCCATTGCTGGTCTGAACGGCATGCAGCTTGGTGATAAGAAGCTCCTGGTACAGAGGGCGAGCGTGGGGGCGAAGAATGCCACCTTGGTGAGTCTCAGATCTCTGATCACTGTAGCTCATGCATCACAAGCTGAATTCTCAGCTACCTCTGGAATCCCACACCAGCAGGCTTTTCACTTCTATCCTGTCCTAAGCCTTACGCCTTTTCTCTTTTGCGCGCCACATACTTCTTGTCTCGGCTCCTCTAGAATATTCTCTCCTCTGAATCTCAGCTCACTTCTTCTCAACTCAACTCAACCCCTCTCCTCAACTGTCAGTTTCAATCCTTAGTTACCCACCTCTCCTCCTTTCCTATATACCATGAATGCTAAATACATAGCAATTGTCCACTCTTATCTGCTAAATGTCTCTGTTTCTCTCTGACTCTGTGTCCTCTTTCCCCTCTTTTTCTTCAGACGAGTGTAAACCAGACCCCGGTGACGCTGCAGGTGCCGGGGCTGATGAACAGCTCGATGAACCAGATGGGTGGCATCCCCACGGAGGTGCTGTGCCTCATGAACATGGTGGCCCCTGAGGAGCTGCTGGACGACGAGGAGTACGAGGAGATCCTGGAGGACGTCAGGGACGAGTGCAGCAAGTATGGCCAGGTCAAGAGCATCGAGATCCCGCGTCCTGTTGACGGCCTGGAGGTGCCCGGCACCGGGAAGGTAAGGAGCCACCGTGCTCATCTTGTGACACTGAGACTCGTTTGATTTTCATTTGGGTTTAAAATGTGGCTCGACGATTACAGATATGGATGGTGCAGTTATTGTCTGAGAAATAATTGCGATTATGCAGTTATTGCAATTATTATGTATTAATTAATTTAACCCAAAAAAGGGATAATGCAAAGTTTCTTATGCTTGTTATTAACTTTTGTTTTGCGTGATTTACTTAAAGGAATTCTCCGGAGTGAATGAAACCGAAGCTCTGTTGTCTGAGGCTGCCAAGTGCTGTCGAAATGTATCAGAACTACATCGGTAGGTAGAACGTAGACCGAATTCGAGAACTAGCCGCTACCGCTAACTGATTAGGGCATGTGAAAACGGAAGCGCAGTGAAAAAGACATGCCCTAATCAGTTAGCGGTAGCGGCTAGTTCTCAAATTCGGTCTACGTTCTACCTATGGATGTAATTCTGATACCTATCGACAGCATTTGGCAGTCTCGGACAACAGAGCTTCGGTTTGATTCACTCCGGAGAATTCTTTTAAGATGAAGTTGCAGCTCCCAGCCATAACATACAGCATTCATTTTTTATGAATGCCATCATTGCGATTAAAAGGAGTTAATTGCAATTTTTTTTATTACAATTAATTGCTCATCCCTAACCCTGAGTCAGATCAGGCAACATTAGTGTTATAGTATGTTTAGTGTAAAGCTTGAAAAAGGAGCGTAGGAGGATGAGCGTAGAGATTACACTTTCAGTGTCAAAATGGTAAAAATATTTGTTTAAATAGTTACACACACACAGCAGTTACACAATTATTGTTAACTTTCTTGTCATTCTTTCTGTTACAGATCTTTGTAGAGTTCACAACCCTTTTTGACTCCCAGAAGGCCATGCAGGGACTGACAGGAAGGAAGTTTGCCAACAGAGTGGTGGTGACCAAGTACTGCGACCCTGACGCCTACCATCGCCGAGACTTCTGGTAGACTGCCAGAAAAGAAGGGAGAGAGAGATGGGGCAGTTAAAAGAAAAGAAAAACGGTGGGGTGGAGTAAGTGAGGGAGAGAATGGAGGAGTGAATACAAAAAGGTTTGGGAGGGTGGGGATGGGTGGGGATTTTCTACTAAAAAAAAAAAAAAAGAGAGAGATAAAAGTTGCTTTGTGGAAAGTAAAGGAGTATATGTAATAGTAACCAGACCTGGTTCAAGACTATGTGAATGGGTTAGTTTTGTGTTTGTATTTTAAGAATGCGTGTGCTTGTGTATCCAGAGGGGTTTAAAAAAAACAAAAAAACAAACAAAAAAAACTTTTTTTTTCTTTTCTTGCTTTGTTTTTGTTTTGTAAATTTTAAATGGTCCTGGGCTGGGAGAAGTGCCATTTGTTTTTTCCCATACCTAAACAGCAGGCAACACAGGGGAGTTGTGAGACTTTATTTGTTTGTTCCTGCTGCTTCATTAACCTGGACAAACCATAACACAGCACCAGCCCAACAATAGTGGGTGTTATCCGCAGTCGAAAAGTCCCTTATGTGAAGTAGACCACACCACCCCCCCTGTGTGAAACACACACTCTCTCTCTCACACACACACACACACACACACACACACACACACACACACACACACACACACACACACA
>JASCQY010000068.1:10116777-10135827 GCA_030264315.1 Sardinella tawilis
TTGTAGACAGCCTTCCCAGAAGAGTTGAAGCTGTAATAGCTGCAAAACGTGGACCTACATCATATTGAACCCTATGGATTAGGAATTAGATGGCTTAAGTTCATATGTGAGTCAAGGCAGGCGAGCGAATACTTTTGATAATATAGTGTATATATTCACTGTCAGAAGCTGTTAGCAGTTTTGAATGACCTAATGCCTGTTGATATTTGAAATCACACCACCCAGTTGCAGAAGAAAGGTACGGCAGTTCCAGTGGCCAGAAGTTAAAGTCCATAATCATAAGATAACATCAGAAGAAACACTTGGGTGACTTAAAAACAGTGAGATCTAACTAGAGTCTATGGCAAAACGGTCTAGGACCGTGTCCATCAATATCCATATTGTCCAGTTTAGGCTATATGTCTAACATTACAAATGGGTGGGTGAGGCACTTCAGAACAATGTGCCTTTACTGTCTAAAATTCAGACTAGTTAAGGTTGATAACCTAAGGGATAATTTTGCAAATTATGGCTGTTCACTTATTTAAAAAAATATATATATAAACAGTATAGACAGGTAACTTATTCAGCTGCATGAACTAAATAATGTTTACAACTGAATGTGTATAGATTTAAGAAAACTAAGACTATGCAGGGGAGATGGGGAAAAAAATGCAATTTACAAGATGACCAAAAATGTGTTCACTTCTATAGGATCCATAAATGTAGGCTAAGTGTAAGAATGTTTTATTAGACTGCACTGGGAAAAGTGAAGTATGGCATTTCCGAGTGTCACATTCGTGTTGCCAGTTTCCAGTTAGGAGTTTTGGTGACATAGAAGAGGTAGAATGACAGCCACGGCAATAGCCATCCCTTGCAAGTTATCCGATGCTCTTTATTCTTTTTTTCTCTTTTTTAAGTCTCTTTTCTGAAATGGTATTTTATTGCCGCTCAAGAGTGCTTGATGTCATGCTGTCATCACTGCCAGATCTGATGACTAATATGATGTGAGTAGCACTGATGGCAATGTGTGTTTTTGTGTGTGTACGTGTGTGAGGTCGCTTTGAGTCATCGCAAGAGTGTGTGTATATGTGTTTGTGTGCATGCGTGCGTGCGTGCGTGTGTGTGTGTGTGGTGCACGCCAGGACTTGATGGGTTCACCGCCGTGATGGCCCGCACAGCAACGTCGATGACACTCGATGTCTCTTGGCAGACGGCTGGATGAGAAGTAGAGAGCTCTCCCTTGCCCACGTTCTGGGGGAAACGCAGACCAGAGGCTGTTACTGTCGTCAAAAAATCAAGTGCTAGGCAGTAGCCTATGCAGTAGCCTAACAAAGCTGAACTTGGCATATGCTTTACCCACAAGATTCAAAACGCTTGTTACATAGCACATTACTATAATCAAGCAAGTCATAGCCCTAGCTGAACTATTCATTAGCCAAAAGAATCAATTATACATGATCTATCATTTATCTTAGTCGGCAGTTTCCAAATTGATTTAACTCATAGGCTACAATCGGATGATATAGGATGACACGGTAACCATGGAAACAAGTAGCACCATCTTCAACAAGGGCAAGTGTTGCTTTTCATGACAGGGAACAGATGTCTGGAGGTGAAAACTGACACCAGATCCTCAGCAATCCTGTGCAGCGCGAAAGCTTACCGCACAATGTCGCTTTCAAAATTATAATTCATTTTATAGCCTATCTGCACATTTGGGGGTGTGTGCGCGCATCCATGTGTGTTGAGCAGCTGGTCTCTGGTGTAAACCAATGACACCACAAGATGGAAATCTGCTCTTGGCAATAAAAAGCGTCGGCGATTGGTTGACAATTTCTTACATTTGGACCTAACAAATGGAAGCGTGCGCAAGCACCCACGGTCTTCAGCCAATGAATGTAAACGAAGCGAACCTTTGGTAAAGTGGTTCTCCTCGCATCTCGGCGCGGTTGAGTCTCTATTAGCTCAGAGGGAGCGCGCGCGCGGATCGGTATTGGCATCGATAAGGAAAATATCTGTGTGCAGCAGTTTGGATTCTAAGGAAACATTCTCATCTGTGAGTGTACTGGCGTTTTTCATTCATCGAATGTCACATTTTGAAATCTTTATCACTGGTTGGACTAATGGGGGTAGCTTAGTTTAAATTAACAAGAGGAAATGCATTGAAAAGTAGATGCGCTATTTTCCCATGGACCATTAATCAGTCAAATGATCTAGCGACAGGCAATTTAGCCTATATATGAGGTAGCCTTTGTCTTACTCGGCAGTAACGCGCAATTTTAAAAATACAACACTGGCTCTCTCACGCAGGGAAAAGACAGTCTTTTCATAGGGTTGAGAAGAGGCTGTAAATGGTCAAGAATTTTCATTGACTGGAAATTAGTTGGTTTGGATATTTGGGTGTTTAAGCCAATTGTCGGATCATGGTCTGTGATACCAGTCAGTGTGATTTTCTTGTAATGAGGGTGATGCTTTGTTTGGGTGTATTAAAAGCCAACGCGTGCCATCTTGTGATCCACGACAGTTGCTGATTTTTCCCTTCTGCTGTTTACATTTACAGTTTTCATCGATATTCACACGACACTTTTTCCCTTTATTTGTGACTTTACACCAGCCTCCATCGAGGCTGTTTCTACAGGGTTATTGATGGACGCAACATCAGGCAACATGGTGACTACCGTTTCCAAAGGCTCCTCATCAAACTGCCCGTCTGAGTACAACCAGCGCCACGCAGGTAAGACGCGCCTTCGTGTTTGCAGTATTGGCTACAGCTGCAGCACAAAGGCAGAGAGACAGGGCGAGAAAGAGAGAGAGTAAAGACGCACCACCCGTTCACAGGTGCCTGCCAGTCTCCCTTGGCAATATATGTGCCTTCCCACCTTTAACAGTGGTCTCCCATTTTGTTTGTCCTTCCCATTTCTCTTCCCCACCCCCATCAGCAGCTACCGATCCACGGTGCCCAGCAGACGGTTTCCAAGCGCATGCTGCTCCCTAGTGCTGTTGCTGTTGCGCAAAGATGAGAGCCGCCGCGCTGCACTTGTTAGCTCAGTGCGTTAGAGCGGCGCAGGCTGCATGCTAATCGGAGCATCCTCCCGCGGTCCCTCGTGAGGTGTGAGATCTGATGGGACCGTATTTTAGGATGGCGCAGGGGTCATTCGGGATGCGCCAGAATACAGAGTACTGGGGGCACTTTTGTAACCGCGATCTCGCTCCTCATGAATAGGAACGCTGTCAGAGAAGTTCTTTGATATGCAAGACACAGCTGCCATAAACTTAAAGCACAAATCCTGTCTTGTAATTTGTCACAAATTTAGAAAGCTCCTTGCTCTTTGTGTTTGATTAAGACTTCATGATTTGAAGGTCCTGTCATGCTACTGACCATGTTGCATATACTGCGTGGGTAATTTGGGTCTTGTTCGCTAACTGTGGATAACTAAGGGCCCTATATCTTGAAGTTCGGGGTGATGGGCACAAGGCTGGGTAGTGAGCTAAATGATAGCTTTGATAGTCAAAACAGAGCAGAGAGGAGTGAAGATGCCAAAAGGATAGACAGATGTGAAGAAGAGAAGCCATACTCTCGCTCTCTCCCTCTCTCTCTTTTCCTCTTACTCCCTCTCTCTTTCAATGCAGCAGTGCTATTCTGAGACCACCACTCTGCCCACGCACAGATAGAGGGAGAGGGAGGGAGAGTGTGGTTGTGTGTGTGTGTGTGGATGAGAAAGAGAGAAAGAGACAGAGGGATATTTCACCGAGGGGCCTCTGTGGCTCCAAGGCCCTGGTGTGTTTGTGTGTGTGTGTCTGTCTGTCATAGTGGTAGTTCATGTGTGGTCTTATATGTACGCGCGTGTGTGTGTGTGTGTTTGTGTGTGTGTCTGTGTGTTTGTTTGTCTCTGTGTTTACTGTTGTGTGTGTTTATGTGTGCACCCGTGGGTGTGTGCGTTCATGTGGGCAACCGTGTGTGTGAGTGTGTGTGCCCATTTATGCAACTGTGTGAGTGTCTGTGTCTGTGTGACCATGTATGCAATCATGTATGTGTGTGTGTGTGTGCGCAACCGTGTGTGTAAGTATTTGGCCATGTGTGCAACCGTGTATGTGTGTGTCCGTGTGTGTGCAACCGTGTCTATGTGCAACCGTGTGTGTGTGTGTGTGTTTGCCTGACCGCTGTGGGAGCAGAGGCATCTGCAGCTGCTCAGCACGCTGCGCCTCACACGTGTCCAGATGATGGCGAGGATGATTAGGCTGATTAGGAGCCTGACGCTGATGAGGCCGAGGAAGGTGAGGATCACGCCACTTCACACCCTTCTGTCGGCTGATCTGATATCAGCTCCGGGCACCGATGGTCCGACTTGGTTGGTTGCTTGGCCCACCTCTCCTCCAGCCTCAAGCTTCAGGCACATGGTCTTTTGTCACGAAAAAGATCAGTTTTGAAAGATACAAAAGGCTTCATAATTAAACTTTGGTTGGCAGAAGTCGGCAAAAGTCAAAAGATTGTAGAAATTCAGCGAAAGGAATAGATGAAGTCAAAATTTGCTTCAAGGCAACAGGATTGACATGATTCAGGGAATGCAAAACTTTTTCATAATTTCAAAATGCAATTTTTTTTCCTTTGATTATAAATACCTTCACAATTAAAAACAGTAGACCTACCCTCTCTTTCAGCTATTTACTGTTCTGTCTTAAACAAGAGGGCTAACTCACAAAAAGCCAACAGACTTTCTTGTATTTAGTAAGCATCACCAACAGTTTGCTGTCTGAGAAAGGCCCACTATCAGGCTGTGTCTTCTAGTCTATATTGGCAGTGCTGCATTTGTTTGGCTGGATAAAAACGCCTGAATCACAAAGCTACATGACGATTTATCTGGACAGGCTGTATAACAACAGGTTTTGTGCCTCCCATGGCCATATGACAGAATAATGGCTCCAAACAACAAAAACAAGAGCTAAAAGAAATAAAAATTACAAAGGCTAAGACAAAATCACAAGGAAAAAACATCTCCTAGAGTTTGAAATGACCATAACACATAGCACATCAGTAATGTGAGCTCAGTGTTGTTCCTTGTGCCTAAATATCAGGCTTCAAGTGTAAAAAACATAACTAGCTCAACTCATGAAGATTTGGCCATAGTTTAACAAAAAGGGTTTTAAATGTAAAAAAACCTGATTATTGTAAATATTTACAATGTTCAGTACTAATTGTTATTGACTATTGATAATTTTGGAAGTGCTTTGAATTTCGAAAAAAAAAAATGATTAGCCTACACTTCAGGGCTGGTCAAAACCAATTCAACAAAATGGATAAGAACTCAGCGAGACAAAGGACAAGCAGTGGTGTCCATCATAATGTTAACAGAGTTTAAAATCAGTTAGAGACTGATGCCTTCCATAGTCTTTAAGTATTCCATATAGTCCAGTACTGCAGAATTGCTTGGCTTTGGCTGCGTTGGTCAATTAAGAATTTTGATATGTTTCGCTCGGCACAAATGGGCAACTTCTGCATTTCTGGGGTGTTATGACCAGAGGGACTCTAAATCAGTTCATTTTTTTTTTAACTTTCTTTTTTTTCTTCATCTCATCAAGTCATCTTATGAGCTGTCACATGAGGCCCTATTCACTGTGTAGTCTTGGAATTTCATTCATCTTGTTGAACAACTTTCCTTTTTGAACGGCCAGGGCAGACTTTAAACTAGGGCAGCGTGTGCCAGGCCCCATCAGACCCCTCAGTCTGTTTCGGTAGATTCCGGTTAGCCTCAGTCTGTCCCTCAGCTGTTCGCACATAGCCTGAGCTTGTTTTCTCCCGCTTGGAATTTGCCTCGGTCTGTTTCGGTCGAAGCAGCTCACCGTTAACGCCAGTCTGTTTCTCCTCAAACTTATCGCCAGGGGCTTTGCCATGATGTGCTCTTTAATGCCCCCTGTACATACACACACACGCGCACACAAACACACACACACACACTCTATCTCTCTACAGGAGTCTTGGCGGCATGGCAACCCCCTATCCTCTCACATCTGTGGCTTCCTCTTTGCCTTCCCCTGATCAGCAGGCCTGGTGTGCATCTCTCTCTCTCTCTCTCTCTCTCTCTCTCTCTCTCTCTCTCCCTTTCTCTTCCTTTTTCTCCACCCCCTGTCTCTCTATTTTGCTCGCAGAGTATGACACTTCTGTAATGCATTCAGACGTGTTAATGTGACATGATCAGTTCCTTCGTTTATGAGGAGCACAAGTTGCTGTTCTGACTAACCGCTAAGGTCCCTTCCTTGCGTCTCAATGATCCACGGAGTGGAAGGGCGTGTACATGGAGGAAAATGTGATTTAAATTTTAATTAAAATGTTAATTAACTTATAAAAAATTGATTTAAAGGCTTTTAACAGTACAGTACTTTTCCATTTAAGTCATCCGCAAAACCTTTACAGGAAAGGTGAACATTAATACAATCACCACTTGTCCCCACTTAATTCCTTTCATATAACTCCATTATCGGACGATTATCAGAGGGCTGCTACCTTGCAACGCACCCATTAACCCATAAAACCTGTGTGTGCGTGTGTGTGTGCGCGCGCCTGCACGTGTGTGTGTGTGTGTGTGTGTGTGCATGCATGTGTGGATTTGTCGCACAAAGGTATGGACAGGATACATGTGACAGATTGTGGAAAAGGTCATTTGCAGATCAATTGACTCTTCCCTTTCCCCCCCTCTGTTCCCCCTCTCTCTCCCCCCTCTCCCTGCATCTCTCTTTTTCTCTCTCTCTCCCTCTATCTTCCTCTCTCTCTCTCTCTCTCTTCCCCCTGCAGTGAGAATTGGAGGCTGCTGAGGCTGCTGGAGGCTTGGCTCTGAGCTCTGCTGCTGCTGCTGCTGCTGGTGGTGGATGAGAGAGGGGGAGTGTGAAAAAGAGAGAGGCAGGTCCAGTGGAGGAAGGGCGACAGGGGGATGGGGAGAACCTGGTCCCCAGAGAAGAGGCTTCACTGAGGGGCATGAGGCGAAGCTCAGCCCTAGGAGAGCCTGTCTGAACCGGAGGACTGGAGCTGCACTGACTTTTTGAGTTGAGTCTTCCGCTCAGCTCTTGGCCTGCTGTTTTATTTTTCTTCTTCTTTTCCTCTTTCTTTGGGGGTCTTCTCTTTATGTCTCCTGATCAAGTGTGAAATTTGTGCCAAACAGGAGGAAAAAATAACAGACAAGGAAAAAAAGAGAAGCAGGGAATATCAGACTGACCCAGAAAGTAATTTTTAGTACAATTTAACCTATATGAGAGGGATTTTTTTTAAAGAGTGTTGATACAGATTTCTCCTCGAAATATTAGCTTCAGAACAAAAGACTGATTATTATTATGTGAGCTTCTTTCAATGTTAGTCAGCATCTCTTAAGATTTTCCTGATTATCTAATGAGATGTTGCTTAAGTCACACTGTTGACGTGCCATTTTCAAAAGAAAAGTCATAAAGTTTACATTTTTTGTAACGCTTGTAACGATTGCTGCTCTAAAACAAAAAAAAAAAGGTCATAGTTAGTTGTAAGAGACTAGTGCTTTAGAGTTGAAAGTGCTTTATGCCAGGACCTCTGCATGGCTGTGTTGATGCATTAGCTGTGTGTAGGCTGCACATTAAGTGACTGGGAAAGGAAAAAGAGAGCCTCGACATTGATTGACGGATTGACAGGCGTCATGTGATCAAGAGTAACCCGCTGCTAATGGCTGTTTAAATATCGTGTGTCTTTGGTCTGTCTCTCCTCTAGTCAATGTGCTCCCCCCCCAGAGAACGTCCTGTCCTCATTCAGCCACCATTTGCATTGTCAACGAGAGCCATCCAGAAGCGTTCAGCCCACTTCTCTTTTTTTTTGGCCTGAGTGCAGTTGGACAGTTGAAAGCCATAATTTCTGAACTTTTATAAGGCTTAGATAGATTGCTTTTTTAAAACTCGCGAGTACGCATCAAATACCATTGCCAGGTGCATTTATGTGTTCAGGGATTGCTGTTAAAATGTTGATGCTTAAGATGCCTATGTTTTCCATTTTAAAGACTGCAATGTTCTTTTTTTAAGATTTGATGGTGCATATTGTTGAAGGGTGAGAGGTTATTGCTCCTCTGTTTCAGTGGCACAGGTTTGGTTAAGTATTTTGTAAGCATTTTAGAAGTTGGTCTTTTTAGAAGTTTGCACAGAAAAAGGAGAAGAAAATAAGGCCTGTTGTGGTTTGTGTTGTTGGTGATCTGTATCCCACGGTGACGGATGAATCCCCACCCGTTCATGGGTTTTTTGTGGACAGAACCGTGCTGTCCTGCCAGAACCGGGCCCAAGCCCACTTTCGTCTTGTTCTGCTGGGCAGAGTTGAGTCCAGAACAGAGACACTTGTGCAAAGGGGTCACACACACATAGATTCCTTACTTTCCAAGCCCTGAACCCTATCCCCATGCCTCCAGAAGCGTTCTAAAAGCGCCTGCAGCACCTCTCTCTCACGCTGTCTTCACAAAACTCCTTTAGCTTCCCGTCAGCCTGGTTAACAAGTGCTGTGCTGCCCTTTGAACAGTTTTTTTTAATCAAACTAACAGCTTTTAGCTTTTACGCCCACCCAGACGTAATGTTGTTTGTGCCACTGTAAGTATTTGTTCTATTAAGAAAACTTTTCCTATGATACCTTATGTCTTCTAACTTTATGGTGGTGGGGGTGAGTTACTTAGTTCTCTGATTGTGACTCCTTGCATGCTGTTGGATTTAGAGATAGCTAGCCACACTTTTGCAGACATTTGTTTGTTGATGATTATCAATACTGCCAAATGTTAGAACGAACATAAACCCTCTCTCCAGATTTGTTTACAAGATGACAGCAGCCCACACAGCCGTCAGTGAAATTGTTTACATCTCAGAGAAGAGCTATGAAATTGTGTCAAAAGTTGTTTCACTTCTATTTTGACACTTCCCTCACAGAAACGTTTATAGGTCAGATGGCTGTTGTTGAGTTGGTTTGCCAGTTATGGTTAGATTTGACCTATGACACGGTTGTGCAGTGAATACTTGCAGACCACAATTTTGAAAAGTTTACAATTCTGAGAAAAATGTGTACAGACAACATTTTTCCTAGACAATGAACCTTTTGTTTTTGGGCCAGGGATCATTTTATGAACAACACACACCTTTAGCAGTGTTGCCTATCTCTCTTGTCTTCAGAGTAGCCTAGTGATCATTTTTGAACGTTTACAGTAGTTGCATATTTGTTTTGTTTACAGGACAGCGCTGTCCACCTCAAAACACGTCCGAGTTGACTACATGCAGAGAGTACATGTTTACGCAGTAGATATCTCTGACCACCTCTACCATACCATCAGTAAATAGTTGTTAACAGTGAATACTGTAGTTCAGTGTTTCATCAGTTCAGATCATTGTGTCCTGTGCCAATTTGAATTTGGATTTCTATTTTTAGCATCCATGAAATAAGCTAGTGCATATTTTTTCTGTAACAGATTCAGTCAGTGACTAAATATCCTCCGTGTTTACATTGCTAACTGCTAAGTATCAGAGATTTTCATCAAGAATGGGAGCAACATGTTTACACTAAGATGTGACCGACAGTTCTATGCCATAATACATGCTTTTTGCTTGAATATAAAAACAGCTTAGAACTCACATACTAAAGAGCTTGCATACTAATGTATGCCTAATTAACTTCAAGGAGAGGTATAGTCTTCAAAGGCTTTATATTGTCATAGTGACACGCAGTTTTTGTTTTTAGAAGATAAACGGCCTCAACAGACGCTCCTACTTGCATTGCTGCTTAGTGTGAAAAACAAAAGGGTCGCTTTTTTTTAAGGCCTCTGCATTTTAAGAGCGCTCCCCCCCCCCCCCCCTGTGGACAATGAGGCCGACCCTCTCTCCAGCCATGCCGGCAGCTTTCACTCTGCTGTGCGCCGCGATGCTCGGCGTTGCCACGGCGACCGTGACTCTGCCCTCGGAGCGGCGCCTGGCAGCCAACGGAAGCCCCATGCTGGTTCTACTCCGGGGCCTGGGCAGCAAGCCCTTCCCCCTCCCCCAGCCCCCCGTCGGTGCCCCGGGCCCGTCCAAAGAGGCGGCAGCCATGGCCATGGAGCCTAAGGGCGCCGAGATCATGCCCAAACCTCTGCCGCAAATTATGCCCCGCAACCTGACGGACGCCATGAAGCCTCCGCTCGGGGCTGCCCAGGTGGCGCCACCGGAGAAACTGGTGAACATGGACGTGTGCCGCGGCTACTATGACGTCATGGGCCAGTACGACGTGACCTTCAACTGCTCCAAGGGCACGTTCATCTACTGCTGCGGCACCTGCCACTACCGCTTCTGCTGTGAGCACTCGCGCAACCGCTTGGACCAGGACTCCTGCACCAATTACAACACGCCTGACTGGGCCGACACGCACGTCTCCACCACGCCACCCTCCGGCTGGGGGCCCGGGCCGACCTTTGACCCCGTGCGGCCGCAGAGCAACACGGCGTACGTCATTGGCGGCGTGCTGTCTTTCACGTTGGCCGTTGCCGTGGGCATCAAGGTGGTCTTCCACAAGATGTCCCGTCGGCCTCATCACAGGGAGATCAACATGCCCAGGTGAGAAGCCCAGAAGGACACCACTTTCTTGTCCATAGATTAAACCCAGTCTTAGACTACTATGAAATCTCCATTGCAACAACTTTTATAGTCTTTGAATAGGTGTGCATACGAGACCGATGCTCAATCACCTTATGGCCTGTCGATGGGTCTAATTGGCTCACATTTGAGCGTTATGCGCAGCTTGAACAATGTTGGCAGATTTTACATGTTGAATTGGCAACTTTCAGTCAGTCAGTTGGTGAACAGTTCTCTGAACTCTGGTGTGTGCACATGCTATAGGTATGTATGAGGGAAAGCTTGTGATGGGTAATGTTGAGAGAAAACCAATAAATCATTTGTTTGGTTGTTTTAATTTTTAACGTAGAAAGATATTAAAATTTGACTGTCTCATGTTATTAATATCATTTGACAAAAATGGATTCTCTCAATGTTGCCTCAGTCTGATCTCTCTTGTGCTTGTTCTGAACAACAAGATGTAGCCAGAGGACAGCCAGCGCTCAAGAGGACCTTTGTTGTCATATTTCAGCGAAGAGAAAAAAATCCCTCACTGACCTTTCTTCCCTTTTCCATGACTCCTTTTTCATATTTATAGCACCTCTTTTCCTCTTTCTCTAGCCTTTCTCTCTCTTCATCTAGCCTCTCTCTCTCTCTCTCTCTCATTCTCTCTCTCTCTCCCTTGTCTTCCTCCCACACGTACCCTTGTCTGCCCTAATTTTCTTGACCGTTCTCGCCTCACCTCTCGTCTCTCCTCAGGGCTCTGGTGGATATCCTGCGGCACCAGTCCAGTCCTGTCCAGCAGGGGGAGCGTAACAACAGCACCATCCTCACCACGGCCACCAGCAGCGAGGGCAAACTCGGACGGCCGCCCAAGAAGCTCTACACACCTGTGCTGCCCAGCAAGGACAACCGCCGTGAGTTACCTCCTCTCCAGGGGCTGGGAAGGGAGATTGGATAGGAAAGAGGGGGATGGAGGGAGGGAGGGAGGGAAAGAGAGTGGGAAGGAAGAAGAAAGGAAGGAGGGAGGGAGGTAGGGAGAGGCTAAGGGAAGGAGGCAGGGATATGAATGTATTTTGGTAAGGGGTTGGGGCTATGAGTTGAGGTTTGCTGATTCAAGCAGAGGAAGTGCAGGATTAGCTGGCGGGCTCAGAGTTGGAGTTGGCCGTCCTGGCGATGGCGGCAGACGCAGCAGCGCGTTGGCTGTTCCTGGAGGGAGGTCACTGGGGCACAGACTCCCCTGATGACACAAAAATAGCCCAAATAAAAATAGAGACCTTAATCATATATATCGCATTACTTGGCTGTATCTCTGGTCAATTTCAGTGACTCAGACGAAGCACAAGCTAAGAAAACAGAAAGTATATTTTTATAACCTAGTAAGCTGAGCAGACTGAAATACTTTCCCCTTGACTGATCTATCTGTGTTTGACACAGACATTTGGAAATACGTTCTTGACAGAAATACAGTATTTCAGATGTTATTAAGAGAGTAGGCTAGCTCTCCATGCATACATGATCCAGCATGTTTAAAAATTAACTTTAACCTTTAGAAGAGATGAATGATTGATGGCCGTGTTCATGATGGATACTCCTTATGTACATTATGTTTTTGTCATAGTCTTGTGAATTAATTCAAAGTTCTTTCTCAACATAGTTAGGACTACAAGTATTTGACACAGTTTTTCTAATTTTGCCTTGCATACTACCATAATGACTCTGCAACAAAAGAAACAAAACACATCTGAAGTACAGATTTTTTGCTTTGCTTCAAGGGGTTTAACAAAATTATTGGATGGATTTTTTTGTTTGTTTGTTTTGTAGCTTGAATGCTGAATATTCTGCTTTTTTCTGACAAATATTTTAGTTTGGGTGAGGTTAGGTATAGCCTGGCCGTGCTCATCACCCTAAAGTGTCAGTGCAGTGCCACTGTCCATTGAACTTGTCTCAGGAGGCATTTTCACTGGATCCAATCAGCAAATAGAGGGAGGCGTTGTGAAAAGAGAGGTAGAATTTTATCAGTTATAGACAGGCTATGAGTCAAGGGCTGAACCAATCTTTTTAAACTTTAACATCTCAAGCAAGCAATGGTTTCTCACCACCGAAGGGCCAGACCCTCTGTGCGAAACAAAGTGTAGAACGAGGGGCTGGTTTTATTACCAGGCTAGGCCAGGTAGGTTTCATAGTTCTATTATCATAACTTGGTAATAAACCATCAACCTGAGGGTAAAATTAAACATCTTGAAAACATTTTGCCATTGTGAAGAATAGAAGTAGGATTGACAACTGTATTGCATATTGCGCTACAGCATGCCATCACTGTAGTGAGACCCATTTGAGGTCCAGCAGACAGCTTGGGTGAGTAGAGGTGCATAAATAAGTTGGTGGATAAATGTGAATTAGCTGGTAGTCAAGTATGTTTAGAGCTTGTTAGTCAGAGGGGGGAAATGCCAACCCATATTACAGGACAGGACTTTCAGTAGGAGGAATGGACTTGATGTGCTATATTTTTGGAATATACTTGAGGTTGGAGGAAAGCACTTCATGTTGGTTGAACCATGAAAGTCATGAAAAATAAATGCTTAACTTTGCTGCGCTACTTTGAAGTTCCGTAATTAAACTTTTAATGAAGATTGTGTAATTACATTAAAGTTGTACAATTTAACATTAAAATTTTAAAACAGTGAAACGTCATACTCCTGGAAGCAGAACCACTCATTTACTGGTATTAGAATATTTGTCCATTGATCCAGAGCACACAATGTATGTCCAGTAACTTACACATTGGTACACATTGGGAGACAACTTGTCCACACTTGCACAAGAAATCTTATTCATCATTATTTCATGTTTGGTATTAGTTAGGCTACTGCCAATTTTATTGATACAGTTGAAACAAACACAGTGATATAATGTGTTGTATAAACATTTCATTGCTTTATGAGGTACAGTAGATAATGTCTAAATCCAAGTGTCCAGATTCATATTGAAGGTCCAGGGTTACGGCACCCAGGGAAAGGGGGAGATTTGGAATAAGCCATGCTAACTGCTTTCAGAAACATTTAAAGACAAATTCCAAGAAGATATAGTCATCTCCAGACATCTGCTGTACTCCTCTGGCTTGGTGAGATTCCTTTGACTCCTCAGACTGGTGTGTGGATGGAAATAAAGCTTGTGCACAGACATATCCCCACAGCGAGGGTGAGAGCGCTGTAGAGAGTCCAGGCGCAGGGACGCTGAGGTAAAAAGAGTGTGCTTGCTTAGGCACACGGAGAGGATAGGACAGGATGCCATGTTGCGGTGACCAACAGTGTTGACATGGTGATGAGATAGGGCAGGCGAGCAGCAGCTGAACATCTGAAGTACAGATTTTTTGCTTTGCTTCAAGGGGTTTAACAAAATTATTGGATGGATTTTTTTGTTTGTTTGTTTTGTAGCTTGAATGCTGAATATTCTGCTTTTTTCTGACAAATATTTTAGTTTGGGTGAGGTTAGGTATAGCCTGGCCGTGCTCATCACCCTAAAGTGCCAGTGCAGTGCCACTGTCCATTGAACTTGTCTCAGGAGGCATTTTCACTGGATCCAATCAGCAAATAGTGGAAGGGGGAAGAGAAAAAAAAAAAAGCGGTGCACGGCTGCGACAACGCTTGCCTCAGTGTTGCCTCTGCTCTCTTGCAGTTGGAAACGTCCAACACAATATGGGCCTATCTGGGTCCAGCCCCAAACATACGGCTACTATTGGTAAGCCAACCGGTACAGGAGGGGAGTGTGTGTTTTCTGTGTATTTGTGATTACTGTATGTGTGTGTCTGTGTCAGCAGCCATTCCTATGGTATATGGGCTATGTGTGTGCAAGTCTGCTTCCTCCCTTAGCGTTACACTATCTGCTCCACTCTTTGCACTTGTCCTTTTAAAGCCGCCTTGCCAGACTCAGTTTCTCTCTCTCTCTCTTTTCTCTTCCTTTCTCCTCTTCCTGTCTTTCTCTTCCTTTCTGTCCTCTTCTGTCTTTCCTTTTCTTTCTTCCTTCCTCTTTATCTGCCTTCCTGTCCTTCTCTTCCTCCTCTCTCTACCTCTGTGCCCCCCCCATCCCTTTCTCACTGTCCTTTGCTGTCTTTCTGGCTCCTGTCTGTTTTATTTTTTGCCTGTGTGCTCTGTAACTGGGTCTGTGTAAGTCCACCTGGAGTTGGGCTCTGCTTTCCGTGTGCTCAAATACTGGTCTGTGGAATGCCTCTATCACTGGAGTCTGTGTGTGTGTGTGAGAGAGAGAGAGAGAGAGAGAGTGTGTATGTGCGTGTGTGTGTGCACGTGAACACTCCTGCTTAAGACTAGGCCCCTCCTGAAAACAGGTCACCCATGTATGCTGTGTGTGTGTGTGTTGCCACCACCCATAAGGAGGCTCCCTTACTAGTGCTACATGCTATGAAAACAAGTGGGCACCTGTAGCCTAGCATGGACTATTATTACCGTTCCTCACTAAGCAGTCCTGCATGATTCACAACTAAAGGGGATTGGTGCGAGTCTGACATTGTTTTGTAATCTCTGACAGGTGATTGGCTTGTTTTTTTTTAATTCTTCCTCTTTCATGACGAAAGGAGAACGGCCATGTGTCTCACTGAACAAAACACACTTGTGTTTCACTCAGTCAGGCTGTGCATGGGACATCCATGACAGTCTGCAAACTGACAGGGTAATGTTCACTGCCCTTGCACAGTCCAACTGTGCCAAGGGAGGGTGTGCATTACTCAAACCCAACATGGCCTTTGTGCAAAATGGTGTCCAGCTGTTGTCATTCATGCATGCGATGATGGCACAGCTTTTTTGAACCCAAACAAGCTGTTTTACTCTCCCCCGACTCCATGTTAGTGTTTCTGACACCATTGGCTCCAGTTGTATTGAGACGGGTGAGGAGAGTTTTTATTTATTTATTTATTTGTTTTGAAATCATGTTTACCCTGCTTACTCTCCTTCTTCTTCTTCTTCTTCTTCTTCTTCGCTCTGTCTCTAAAGAGCGTGCTCCTCGCCTGAACAACGTCCAGCTGGCTCCGACAGGCACGCTGCTGTCCAGCAAACACAGCGGGGGTCGGCCGCCCTCCTCACTCTCACACTCCTTCCACAACCTGGCACAGCTGCCCCCGTCTTATGAGGTGGCCATGAGACCGGAGATCAGCCGATACTGTTCCCTCAAGAGGCTGGGTGAGACCACAAACGAGGGCTGAGGGGAGGGGGAGGGTGTGTGTGTGGGTGTGGGTGTGTATGTGTGTGTTAGTGTGTGTGTGAATGAGAAGCATGTGTCTGAGAGAGATTTCTCACTTACAACGCATTTCTGAATGAGTGAGGGAGAAGTGTGACTAGCGTGTGTGTGTGTTTGAAAGTGTGTGATGCATGTGTTTGTATGTGTGAGACAGTGAGAGAGAGAAAGAGAGAGAGAGCGAGAAAGAGAGATAGAGAGAACGAGACAGAGAGAGAAATATATGAATGTGTGTTGATGTGTTTATGTTTAGTTAGTGTTATAAGTTAGTGTGAAGACAAAGTAGTTGTTTTAAAGATGCAAGATAGCGGTTTCTTTTTTTTTAGTCATTTGGGGTCAGAAGGTTATTTGTGCTAAAGGCAACACAAGGGAAACGTAGCAGTCGTTTTTAACTCGGTATGAGCCCACTATGATCATGTGATTTTGAGTGTGGTGAGTGTGTGGTAGATCTGTGATCAGGGTGAAGGTTAATAAATGTTCTCTGGGTGGAAAGCTGGTGTTATGAGTCAGTTAATCAGTGTTAGTGCAGAGGTTGTGCATAACTGTCGGTGCATCTCCACTGAAAATCAGTTTTGGGGTGACCTAGGACAATGTCTGAGCGGGGGCTGTTTTTTTTTTTTTTTTTTTTTTTTTTTTTTGTAATGGCCTCCAACTTCCTTTAACATTCAACTTTTGCCTTTTTAATTCCTCTTCCTTATTTACAGATATTTCTCTTAACAGAATAGATTAGATTCAACTTATTGGTCACAGCAAAAGTACAATAGGCCAGATTTGTAATACACTACATTTTACATCTAACCTGTGGTCCAAATGCACAGTGTACAGTAATATAGTGTATATGAGTCGATGAAAATGTAATATGTAATGTAATAGAAATGTAATAGAAAGTGCAAACACATAAGGCCTGTGGTCCCAGTTCATGTGCAAACATGAGGTCAAGATAAGATTACATAAACAGTACTGATATGCATTATGTTCTTTATTTGCAAGGCAAGCTTGACTTTGTGTACTTTTTTCTGACCACAACTGAGAAAAATTGGTCTCCCGTGTTAGCTGCCAGTTGATTATTTGGCCTTTGTTGTTCCAAATTCTTTCGCTCTCAATCACATCAGGAGCACTTGTCAACCTCAAACCACAGGGCTGTGATTGCAGTGGTGCAGAATTATCACTTTAAGTGATAAAGCAGACTTTTTAATGTAATGTAGAATATGTGGCAAACCTGCTAATAGTAACCTGCTGGCTTTGTTTAGTTAAACACCTTCTTGGAATACCTTGTACTAACCCCCAAGTTTGTGATCTTTAAATTGAGTTCCATGAGTTCACTGTGAAACTTTTCTACACACCTTCCTTTAGAGCCTATAATAGATTACAAGTTGAAAATCTTTCAGTGAAGAATTATCCTCTTTGATATTTGATCAAACTCTAGCATGACTGCAGTTATTTAGTGTTCCTGTGGAGGATTTTTTATTGATCTGTAGACACAAACTTCATAAAACAATGTTAATCAATGAAATCTTCTTAGATCCATTTCTTTTGTTTAATAATTTATCCATTTAAAATGACTGTTAACTGTTTAATACCAGCTCTTTGTTTGCTTTTCATGCAGTCATGTTCTAAATAATTTTGCTAATTATCGCCTCTTTTTATATATTATTTCCTTCTCCCTTTCCCTCCTCAGAGAAAGACCTGGATGAATACTCGGGGTACAGCACCTCCAAAAGGCGGCCCAACAACGCCCCCCCATCCTTCCATTCTTCTCAGCACCATCTACCCTGGGGGGGGGACTACACCCTCGGGGCTCGGGGGACTCTGCCTCTGCACTCCTCCCGTTCTCGCATCCACCTTCCAGCCACTCCCAACCCCTACCCTCTGCCCCCTTCCCAGTCGTCATACCACCCTGGCCTGGAGCCTCTATCCCACCCCCCACGCCGGGTTATGTCCCAGGATCAGCTGCTGGCGCTGGGGGAGGGCAACACGCTCTCCCGCCTTGCCAAGAGCCAGCAGCACCCATACTACAAAGCCATGACCACCAGTAAGAGCTCCACTGGCTCCACCCTGCGCCGGTCTCACGAGCGTCTCCTGATGTCACCGGACCGGATAGAGGAACGGGCCAGGATGGCTGTGGCGGATTTCGGCATGCTTCCGACCCTGCCGCGCCTCACCAGCCACCAGAAGGCCCAGTCGCAGCAGAATGTGTGCGTCACGCCCTCCATGGACCGCCACCACATGATCAAGATGAACTCCCACCCGTCGTCCGGCCGCGACATGGAACGCAGCCACCCCACGGGGACCATGGGTTGGGCCGAGAGCGCTGGGCATGGCCCAACAGGCGGGGGAGGGACCCTGGGTCACAATGCCAGGCGCATGGCCTTCGCCACCAAGCGGCAGAATACCATCGAACAGCTCCACTACATCCCTGTGGGGGGTGGTGGTGGAAGTGCTGGGCAGTCGCTCCGAACGGGGAGTAAAAATGAAGTAACCGTGTGAGAAAAAGAGACCAATAGAAAGAAAGAAAGAAAGGTAGAAAACAGAATGAAGATTGATTTCAGAATGTTTACTCTTTCCAGACAAAAAAAAGCTACGGGCTGAATAGGCTTGACTCAAATGAGGAAAGTGTGACAGGGAGAGGAAAGGGCTTAACAGAACAGATGTGACAGAAGAGCAGAGTATCTGCACTGCTAACTTGTTTGAGGGATGAGAGTGAAACAGACAGTCAAGAGAGTCCAAGGGTCTCTCTTTGAAATAAAAAAAAAAGATGAATAAGGAAGGAGAGAGATTCCTTGTCCCACATTTTCCTCACTATCCATGTTTGGGACCCACCCAAATAGGAAAATAAACATGAGATAATTGTAACTTGGAGGCCGTAGAATTTCTCCATGTAGCCTATGTAAAATAAGCATATGAAACTACTATGAAACATCCTTACTTGCATACATATTTGATAGGAGTTACGAAAAAAGAGGGTTGCAGTGAAGCGCCCAGGTTTGAGAAAAACAATGGTTTTGTTAAAGGAAGTGGAATTAATCGTCCATATTTGGAGATATCCATTGTGTTATTTGTGGAACTCAGTGATGTTTTGAGTAAATAAGCTTGACATTGTTGTTTGGCAGAGCAGAACTGCAGTTTTAATCTGAAGTTGCGCTTCGCTCCGGATGAGCTTCTGAATCTGCATAACAGTGTGATTCATAGTCTATGGAATTGTCTGCCAGTTCAAAAGATGCATAATTGGCTAGTGATGAGATGATGTGCACAGACACGAAAAAAAAA
>JASCQY010000068.1:10135927-10150423 GCA_030264315.1 Sardinella tawilis
CTATGGAATTGTCTGCCAGTTCAAAAGATGCATAATTGGCTAGTGATGAGATGATGTGCACAGACACGAAAAAAAAAAAAATACAAATTTTGATCAATAGCAAAGGCCCTATGATATGGTGCTGGTGTGTCTACCTTTTATTGACGAGATAGAGACCGAAAAACACTTGAATTATTGGTCAATCCATTCCTGGCATGTAACTAAATAATGACATACATGTACCTAAGGCATTTTTTCATCACAGCTCTGACTGAGTTTGTTTTATACAAAATTACTTGGTAAAAGTCCATTTTTTATAGGACTTGAGCTACCCTTTCCTGACAATGTCTAGCACAGTTTTTGCCAGTGCTTTGGTAGTGTTCAATTTGTGATTCCATATCGCCCTGCTTTTCTTATTATGGTAGCATGGACATACCAGCTCTCATTGGATTATTCAGAGGTAGGCTTAAGTGGCCGAGGTGATCATTTAGAGTGCCCGTTTCTGGACGTACATTAAGTAACAACAGGCCCAGAGATGAATGAACACATAGCATTTCCCTTTGATGGAGAGATAGGAAGACGAACATCATATAGCAGGGCATGCTTCCTGTAGTGTAGTTACTTGTTCGGGGGGCTTAGCTTGGTGTGTGTTTCCATTGACTGGGCAATGACGAAGAGAGGAAGAGTTGTTTTTCTGGGCTTTTTTTCAGATGTGTCGCTGAGCTGGGGTGAGCTGAGGTGGCCCCAAGGAGGCTGCGGCTGGTCACATCAGATATGCCTGATCTGGTGGTCAGGTGTTGGGGCACAAAGCCAACATGTCCTCAACAACATGAGAACTCTGTGCGGGGGAGGGGAAACCTGTTTGTGTGTGTGTGTGTGTGAGAGAGAGAGAGCGTGAGTGTGTATGAGTGAATGTGTGATGATAGACTCTGATAGACTCTATTACTCCAAGGGCTACTCTGGTCTCTATATATGTGTATGTTCGTATACTTCATGTTATGCCCTCTACTTGTTTGCTATGTCAATTTATGATGTGTCATGGTAAAGGGTACATGTATTTGCCTTTCCATGAGTCTATAAAAGAGGGTGATAAACCAAACTAACTCTGCAAGGCTTCTTTATTGTGGTCCTGTGATTTTGAACTTCAGATCTAGAGACATCCTTTCTATGTTGTTTACATGCCTGGGAGAGAAACAAGTGTGGTCACACATTTTTTCTGTATATCTGACTCTGCAAGCTTTTTTTCCCCCCCTCATTCATCTATTGTTTCACATGAAACTGCTTTTAACACTGTTATGTGAAGAATAAAGACAATACTTATATTTTCCTTGGCTTTCCACATAAGAAATGTCTTAGGAGTGTTAAGTGTTTTGTCACTGTATTTGACAGAATCCTGACAAACATGGTTTATTAATGCTGGTGTTTTATTGTGACAGCCTACGGTCATGACTAGGCTATACTTACTATGGATTCTAGTTCAAAATGCCCTAACTTTGGCTTATCCTGATTTTTCTTTTGTCTGTTATTTTGTTGACATTACACACATTCTGAATATTTAGTTTTAGTGGATTATAACATTTGTATTGTTAACTTTTTTAAAAATGCAGATGCAGTCATATTGAAAAGACAAAACAGCATGTGAAAATGTCAAAGACAGATGTTGACAATGTCATTGTGCTGACTTAAGATGTCATGGCGTGTATGTATGTATGTGTGTGTGTGTGTCCTGTGTGTGCATCTATGTTGTGTGCCTGTGTGTATTCCTGTGTCTGCTTCAAGAAAGCTGAGTCTCATTTGATTTGACAGCTTTGTTGCGGCATCAGAGAAATGTGCTTTTTAGGAAAATCCACAACATGTTAAGAATTGATTTATTTCTGTGTAGCTTCCACATTTCTGGACTCCCAACCTTATTAGAAAAGAAATATGGACAAGATTCAACATCCAAACTACACTGTAGTTTTGAACACACTGAAACATGAATCAGTGTTTAAATATTTTCAGTATAATAGAAGCAAATAATAATGACAGACACTTTTTTTGAGATAAAATCCTATTTATTGTGACATTGAAACTTTTTTGTGCTATAGGCTATCCAACACTGAAAAATGTATTCTAGAAATCACATTTTACAATGAGAAACTATTTTGAAATCTTTTTTTTTAAAACAAAAACGTTGGGCAGGGGAGCTGACAGCGATGTGTGAGAGTAAGAAGGTCCAGTCATTTTTAAAGATAAATCTTTTCTTGGATCTGAAGTGGGATAGCCTATTACTAGGCCTATTGTGTAGCTATATTAAGTTGCTTCTCCTGAACCCTGGCTTTGTGTGCCCGTTAAAGTCAGGGAAGTGTAATTGTGTCTATGTGTGACTGAGTGTGGATGAATACTCTAATGAGTGCCAAAGTTAAGCCTACGTATTATGAGAGTGGCTAAGGCTGCCCTCAAATAGGCCTATAGCCTACCTTGTTTTCCCCTATGATGACTTTGCAGCATGACATTTTGATAAAGACTAATCGCTACAAATCTTTGACATCATAAGGGCTTTACTGGCCCTGGAAGAGTGAGATGTGTCTTCATTTGCATACCTCGAAAATTTGTGTATTTGTTACAGAAAATAAACCCAATCCCTTTGTTTGGACAAATTGAAATAATTCCAGTAATCAGTGGTATCCTACATTTGTAGAATAATGTTAATTAATGATGACAACAACAATAAAAAAAATACAATGAGTGAACTGCCTTGTGTGTGACAAGTTGATCACAGTTTTGTAAGGTGTCAAAAAAAGGCCTCAATTGGCAGAGCCTTTTTCACACATTCCAACAATTTGGATAGGCTAATTGAAATATTTGACTAACACATTTCTTTCTTTTTTTCTTTCTTTTTTTAATTAGGCTATTTTTCCTCTTTACCAGAATCATCTATTTAGAACCTCTATAAATCAATTGCTTTGAAGCTACAAGTTCAAAGCTTGTCTTCACCTAGGCAATCCAGACATGCGCCTCTCCTACCTCCATAGCAAGTGAGGCGTTCCCGACGTTCGCCATTTTGAGGGGCCGGGTCGCGGGGATTTCGTGCAGGCAGAAGGCAGCATGGTAAAATGGCTTCGAAATGCCTGAAACCCCGGGCACTCCGCGATCTCGACCATGCTTTCAAACCGTGATGCGCTAGAGGTTGTTCCAGTTGCCTTATGTTCTGAATTAATTATCTTTAATGACCCTGTATCGCATATGTGATGAACATCTGGCTTCTGTTCTAGGAAGTATGTTTGTGTCCATGGAAAGTCTATCACAACCACCACGCTCCAAAGGCTACTCTTCACGGCACACATTGTAACACTTGAACCGAAACATTTCCATCCTGAGAACAATTGATAATAGTTGACGTCACCAATACAAATAAAGACGCTTGGTCCTATTATATTGCTAGCGCCAACGTTACATGGACATGGGTCATTGATATGTAGCTAAGCGGGTGGAGGGTTTCTTTTGTGCAGGACGCATTTTATTGTTCCTTGCTGTCAGGTCTCGAATCCGAGGGCATAGGCTACATTTGTAACATTAGCTTGATGTAGGATACAACGTTCTTGAAGACATTATTCGTGTTAACCACGCGAATGTGAACAAATGCATATGGCTATACAGATACATGTTGAGATGTGTTGCACTAAAAATATATAAAATAATTTCTATTCACTGAAATTTTATAAACAAAGAACTGTCTGGCACCACAACACGGACAGCAAAGCATGTAACACTACCCGGAACCAAATATCATACCGGAAACGACCACTTTGAAGTGAAGCGAACATAAGTATTCATAGGAAGACGGGGACACCAAAAATTGACACGGGGCGGAAAATATTCCGCTGAAAAAAAAATACTTAAATATGAATGGATAGGAATAATGAGGACATTTTGACCTAAGATCGTAGGTAAACAAGCAATACACCGGCTGGTGTGCATGCAAATGAAAAAATACTCGGCATTTGAAAGATAGCTAACCCAGCGGAAATTGGGTTTGGTTAACGGGTCGAAAACAGAGCTGTCGTCGGGCCGATGGGGAGGCCTTCGAGGTGTTTTTCGGCTGGAGGAAGAAAATGACCTGCTAACCTGAAATCGGATACCGCCTTTGTGTGTGCTTCCCGTTTTTGGAATCTTTTATGCAAGACTTAACTATATAAAGTCTATTTTTTTCCAAACGAACTGTTACGGATACCTTGTTTTTTGCTAGCCATCAGCGTCAGCTATCAAACTAGCCAGATAGCTTAATTAGCTAAGTTAGCAAGTGAGATGAAAACGAAACCCTTTATTCACTTGGATGGGTAGCTACGTTACTGGCCAAGTGGAATTACTTGCATCAGGGGGACTGTTTACTCAAGAAGTATACATTTTGCGACTTTATCCTTCGACGCCTGCATTTGAAAACAAGAATTAACGTTAGAAGAAACCAACGCAGAGGCCCAAGTATTAGCCGAGAAGCTATTACCGAATGTCACATTATTCTTGTTTTTTGATGTTGCATATAAATTCATTTTTGCATTTAATATCGCCGATGTGGTACCAAGAAATGTGATTTAAGAAGAAATTCGACTGCCCCCCTTCCCTACACCCCCTTTTTTGAAATTCTGCGTTCAACCTCCTGCTGTGGAGCATCAGGTTCGGATCTCTTGACGACCCGCCAAACCTCCAGGTAAGTTATTGGCTTGCCATGTTGGTCAGGAAGTTGTATAAGTACTTTGTCATTGTTTATGTTGAGACAGAAAGTGCAATTTTGCGTGTACTTTGTCTACAATTTCACTTGTGAGTGGTCCTGCAAGATCGGCAAAATGCCCACCTCACAGAGCACGCAAGACGGTGTTTCCCTCTCTTGATTAGGAAGTTTTCATATGCCTTTTGCACATTCAAAAATACACTAAATGTCTTACATTTTCTTTTTATGACCGTGTCGACATTCTATTAAAATATTTGCATATTGATCATTTGCACAAATGCTGGAAGGCACTAAGTGTTGGCCTTTTAGTAGTGTCATATTTCAGACATGACTAATAAACTTTGAAAAATGGCAAAGCCCTGAATTAACACAGAATGTGACTAGGCCAAAGGGCAAAATCAGGTAATCCGCCCCATTCTGTACCTGAGTGGAGAGGCCTGTCACTGTCGACCATGTCGCCATCGCCTGACTGCCCTGTTTGGTAATCTGCTGTTTCCCAAAGCCCTCCAAAGAGGGAGAAAATGCGTTCCAGGAGCGAGCTCCGACAGCACATAGGGCTACCTGCTAGTTCTGTCTGTGTGCGTCAACACAGAAGGATAGGCCTACCTCAGGTAAATGCGGACTTCACACCACATTACCTGACTGTTCTTGCCAACCCTACGTACGCCTAAATAAAGAAAGAATACGTAGATACTAGATACGTACCATCATGGCCTATTTATGTTTTCTTTTTGTTGTTATTGTTGTGTAAGCTCTATGCAATTCGTTGTAGTCTTGTATTTTAATGAGGGCTAGACCTAACTCACATGAATGACAGGACAACAATTTTGTATCCTTGTACATGTGGGGAATTTGATCAGTATAATTATCTCAAACTGTTAAAAGATGAAGAGTTTAGAATCATGCCTGCAGGATCTCTGTTAACCAAAATTAATCTACATAGACAAATCTTTGTAGAAACTGTACACAATTTTTCATGGTCAGGCCAATTTGTCTAATGAATCCTTCCCAAACATTAGCTTATTTTTTGGTTGGGTTACTGCAGTCCTGGTGTAGGAGGCCTATAGGGAATTCCATGCGACTGAATGCTGCATGATGGCCACAGAAAGGCTAGAATGTTTGCTACCTGATCAACTTCAAAAGCAGCCTGTGAATGAACTGCAAATGTCAGTCATGTATATTTTGTCTACCCCAGATGTATTTCCCGATTTAATGTTCATCCACACAAGTAACATTACCCATACTACTGCCACCAGCATAAGACTAGACACTGCTGTTGTTGCTCTTATGGTGTGCCGTGTTTTAGGCCTACAGATTGGAGCCTTATGTAGCTGCCACTCAAGTTATGGTATTCTTCCATGCCAGGGTCTGGGGGAGGGTTGGTAGCTAATGGTGCGTTCAGGTTTGGTTTCAGGTCTCAGTGAGTCGCCCACTAATTTAACAAAAATGGTCTGCAGGCATTAGCCTACCCATTTTTTTTTTGTTTTGGACTTGGAAAAAACGTTTTGAGCCCATATTAGGCCTACCTGAACAATAATAGGAAAAGGCACTAAAGACGACAAGCCTAAATCATGCATTGATGGCAGGTCAAGAATTGCCCCCTACCCCCGCCCCCACTCCCAAATGTTCCATGCCGGTACACTGACATCATAGCCTCCCTAGGCCTATAACACAGTGGCACAATACAAGCACATATGTTTCATTGTATTTTGTCAAATATTACATTTAGGTCAATGCTGTCTGGTGCAGGTGTCAAAAGATGCCTTATTGGGCCTTCATGGCTGTTTAGCCTATAGACTACGCTTTTGTTTTGTTGTTGTTGTTGTTGTTGTTGTTTTTTGTCTAATATGCCATGGTCTCTCTCCCAGTTTTCTTTTCCAAGTTATTGGAATATTCTGTTTGACAAAAGCCTCTTTTGCTTATTTAGCTTTGATCACTGAGTAGCCGAGGCCTAATCATTTGTCTGTCTCCATTCCATTTTGAGGTGGGGGAGGGACCATGCACATATAGGCCTATTGGTGGACTGGTGAATCTTACGTTGCTGAATATTGGTTGTAATAGTAGTAGTAGTAATAATAATAATAATAATAGGTAGTAATAGTAGTAATGATAACAATATTAATAAGAATAATAGCAGCAGCTTGGGCTTTCAAATACATGCAAACTAGCAGACTGTGAACATTGTTCAGCCTTGTCCTCTCTCTCTCTCTCTCTCTCTCTCTCTAAGCAAACCTGTGTATTTATGCAATTTCTAAACTTATTAGAATCAATCTAAGATCTCGGGGTAGGCCGTATGTAGGCTGTTATGTGATGGTCTAATCCTAGGAGACAAAAATGCAATAGCTTTTTTGATTCATTGTAATTTATCTTTTAAATGCAACCATTGATATTACTTGCCCTATATTTAGTACGGCCTAGATATCAAATATGTCAGAATACTGGACTACAGTTTTTGTTTTTGTTTTCAATTGTGACTTCCAGTTATTTTGTTGATTTGCATCAAACAAATGCTGCTCACATTGAACTAATATACACAAACTAACTTTTGATTTTTGCACCCCCCCATCATTATGACCTTTTTTTTTTTTTTTTTTTTTGAAAAAATGTATTTAAAAAAAATAAAAAATAATAATACGGGGATTAATCAATCCAGGCAGAGCACTGTTTGTTATGATGACGAAGCCCTCCCTGTGAGTTTTACTCTTACTCTGAACATTCCCTCTATCCTAAATATCTATTCACTCATGGAAAATAAGGAAATAATTTAAACTTTATCTATATGTAAGATGTGCTCCATTAAAGTAGCATTTTAGATACCTTTTTTCTGTGGGTGTCAGTGTGCATAAAAATGTAAAATTCATACACAATATACAATACACAAAACGTACCATGTTAGCAGATAGTTTTGCACATTACCAACACTACTACCGACTACTATTGTGTGGATGTATCAAGGAGAGCATGGAGAGGATTTTAACATATTTATCTGGTCTACGCTATATCTATACTATAGCTATGTCTAATTTTCCTGAATGTGCACACCCCTTTCTCAGCTAATGTAGCCATGAATGGAACACTTCATTAACATACCCAGAGTGTCCTGTGAGTCATGGTAGTATACAGTGCTACGCTATACTATGCTGTTACAGTGTTTCCCACAGGTTTTAAGAGACTGATGTGGAATGGGGTACACTCCTGCTTTTTTGATTGGCATTGGCCATTATACAGGAAAACACACCTGAATTGCCACTGTAATAATAATCAAAAATAAAGCAAATGAAACGTACTGAAAGACTGGTATCAATCAACTGGTATCAAACTGGTCCATTTCTAGGTTATGAGAGCAGATTGGACTGTGCCACCGCAATCTAGTCAATGTATGGAAAAACTGTATTCTTTCTTTTAGAAAACCCTGTGGTAACATTGCCAGTTTGTGGTCTGCTATGTTTGAACAATGTTATGAGCGATGTGTTTTCTGCACTTTGCTGCAGTTTTGATAAAAGTTTAATGCTTCAGTTTAATGTCAGAATTCCTCGGTTATCCTCCTGGGGGTATTCCAAAAAGGTGGTTAAGTGGCAAACCTGGCTTAGTTAATTTATAAAAGGTGGTAAACCTACTAATAGAGTAGCCTGCTAGTTTTGTTAAGGTATGAGAATGTGAACTTTGGGCCATTTTATTATCAGATTTACCACAACTTATGGCTTAACTTACCCAATTCACCTCTTAACCACCACCATGGAATAGCCCCCCAAGTCTACTCAGATAGCACAAAGCTGCTGATCTTCTGCGGTTCTCTGGCGGGCTAGTGCCCCTAGTGCCTCTGCTTGATATTGCATCAATGTCTGCCTATGAGGAAGGAAAAGTATGCGAATTTAGGGATTTCTGATGCTTTGCACAAAGTGAAATGGCTACTGGCAGGCCACCACTGTTTTACCATAAAGTATTTTTTAAATGTATTGTTATCTGGGAAATCCCATATGTGACGAAACAATGGTGGATGTCTGGAGAACCAGTGAGCAAAAACACTGGCGGTCTGCTGGCGGACCGTCAGACTCTTGCTATCTGGGCTAGAAGAAAAGAAAAAAAAAATGCAATGATGTTGAGAATAATGGCCTGGGTTATACTTTGATGTGCTTTGTGTTCAACATCATTAACCTTTCACTTGCCAAGAAAATTCTATTTGAAAAAGGAATGTTGCTTTATTGGTAACTGGATAGCTTTGTATATAAATTATATATTTTCTGAAAGTTTATGATATCTGGTGATTTAATATTGAAACATATCCCAAATTCCCCCTTCCGATACATAGTTCTGTAATGTATTTCAGTAGAATGAAATGGCTTTGAAATCGCACATCTGAATTTCTACATGTGTGATGAATTCTTTTACATTTACTTTGCATCTCTTAGACCATATGTTCTCTTTGTCCCCTAGATTCTGCATGTTTCCATTGGCCAAGAGGAGACGGTGAGAGACTCAAGAGGTGGTAGAAGAGAAGTCCCACTGTGCCTGGCTTACGGAGGGAATACTCTGGAGGACTGAGTGTTTTTAAGGACATCTCCGTCTCCGTGGAGTTTCATAAGGCGACTGGGGAAAATCCTAACTCTGGCAAGATTTATTTGGAACAGTTGGTTGACCTGCATTCCATGAACTTTTTCAAGTTTTAAAGATTTTTGGCTGTAGACACTAACTGGACACATTTAGGCACTCTGCTCACTTAGAGCTGTGTTTTATTATTTTTTTTAAGCATATCTCACTTTCTATTATTTAATCATGAACTTGACATCTGTCGTTTCTGGAATGAGTTCAGTAGGTACTTTGTAATTTAAGCTTCCATGATCAAGGGCAATTTTGAATCACAAAGCACAGAAAGAGCCCCAAGTGTTTGAACAGATATAAAAACAGAAAGCCAGTCCAACATCAGATATACTAATAACCTTTCAAGACTGTAGTATTCCCATATTATCTTTTAATTTATCTAGCCTTATTTACTAGTGGACCTATAGGGAAAGTCACCACAAAAGAATTCCCCTCCCCCCTCTCTCGTCTCCAGTACACTCTAGTGTCTGATCTTTGACAGCCATTTGGATTTATTACAACCCTTCCTCTGGCAGGCTGCATTAGGACAGCTTTTGCAAGAGCGTCATACGGGGCAACTGTTCCTGCTTGTTTAACAGGAGGTCGATTTGGGATCCTCTAAAGGAGGCAGGGCCACGGGAAGCAGCCCCATTAGCAGCCCCTTGAGCAGCTAGTGGGAAATGTTCCAGTTCGGCAAATACCCAATGGACATTTTGGAAATGCTGAGTGGACACCAGGCTCACCAGTTCAAGGGCCTGGGCTTGGAGAGGCAGTTGCAGCACCAGCAGCAGGTTCAGCTCCAGCAACAGCTGCAGCAACAGCAGCAGCAGCAGAATGAGGCCTCCGTTCTCTCCGGCCTGGGCCTTGGCTCCCTGCAGAGTTCCCGGAGTAATGCATTTGCGGATTCATCTTCCATATTTGCCAAAATGAGTGCACCCCCTCCCCCCATTCCACAGCAGACTCAGTCATCATCATCACAGAGCTCAAGGAAGTCAAGCAAGATGAGCAGCAGTAGTGGAAGCGGTAGCTCGTCATCTGGATACCCCCAGTTCTTGCGGCCCTTCCACCCTGCCGAGGCTGCCTTGGCTCAGGAACAGCTCCACTCGGGGATGGGCCGCTTTGATTTTGGCAGTGGAAGCAGTGGAGGAAGTTCAGGTGTGATCGGAGGAGTTGTGACATCTGCTCCACCGCCACCACCTTTACACCCAGGCCTGTCTGTACCCCAAGCTTCCCCTGGACCTTCCTCATCGTCACCCTCACCGTCCAGTTCAACCTCCACCTCAAACAACCCCCCCAGCAGCAGTAGCACTGTGGCCTCCTTGGGCCAACCACTTGTTGGAGCCCAGTCTGATGCTCGAAGTTTACATCAGCAGTTCAGCTGCATGCTTGCTGCAAACCAGTACTATCTCTCCGGAGTGCCAGCCAACGCCAGCTTGGAGCAGTTTCTGGTACAGCAAGGCACCCATAACCATCTTGGGTTGGGGTTGGGCCAAAGTGCCGGAGATTCAAATTCAGGCTTGGCACCACCTCCAGCTCTGCATCCCTCGCACACTCATGGACATCCAACCCCCCAGCCCCCACAGCAACAGCAGCAGCTGCCACCCCATGCCTTATCACACCCCCATACCCATGCCCATCCACACCACCCTCTACACCCAGCCTCACAACCCTCACCTCTGGGAGGCTTTGATTTTCAAGGCATTCCAGTCCTCTCTTCCAACCAGCTAGCTTCCCTGATGCAGCAAGAAGCGGGCTTGCCTCTTCCTTTGCCACTTCATCTGTCTGTCCCAAAGGATGAAGGGAAGGGAGAAAGTGGGTCTGGGGCTGGAGGAAGTGGAGGTAGTGGCAGCAGGAGAAAGAAGGCCATGGCCGGCTACCTGCCTCAGAGAAAAACTGATGGAAGCAGTAGCAGTAGCGGCAGTAGCAGTAACCCTAGCTGCCACAGCAGCTCGGCGGGACATGGTCATGACACTGCCCCTGGCCTGGTTGGAGGAGGTGGAGGGGTTGGTTTGAGGGGTCTTGCTGGAGACCCCTCGTCCATCCTCTCTTCTACACCATCTTCCTCTTCTTCAACTGTCTCCTCCTCCTCTTCTTCCGCCCCATCCTCCAGCTCTGCCTCAGTGTTAGTATCTAATGTCTCACAGCTCCCTAAACAGCCTGACCCCCAAACTCCCATGGCTCCAGCTCCAACACAAACGGAACCCGAGCCCCTGTATCACTGTGGGGAGTGTGGCAAGTCTTTCACGCACCTTCCTAGCCTTCGCAGACATATACGTACCCATGGTGGAGACGGAGAGGGTGGAAGTAGTGGCAGTAGCTCCAATCTCAATGCCAACCATCACCAAGCTGACACAAGCCTCCCTCATTCAACTCAGGATGGGATCTCTCATCACCGAGACCAGAACCAGCAATCCAATCCAGACCCAACATCATCGTCCTGCCCAGAAAGCCCAGAAAGGACCTACTGCTGCTCAGATTGTGGAAAGGGCTTCAAGAAAAGGGGCCATCTCCTTCAACATGGAGTCATCCACTCTGGAGCACGTCCCTATGCCTGCGGCATCTGTGAGCGGTCTTTCAATCGCCGCGAGTCCCTCACAAGACACGAGAAGATCCATGAGGAGAAGCCGTTCCGCTGTCCAGCATGTGGACGCTGCTTTAGAGAGAGCACTTCACTTCTCAATCATGCCGCTTCTGGTACCTGTGGCAAACCAAGGCGTTCAAGAAGCAGTGATGGTGGCAGCTCTGTGAATTCAGCGGACGGAAAGTCCGGGGGAAGTGGTGAATATCACAGCCGACCAGTTGGAGATGGATCAGGAATGAGCTATGGCAAAACTGAAGACCGTGGCAGTGCTGGAATGTCTTGTGATGGTCTGTACCAGCAAGGAAGAAGTGGAAGTAGCGGTCCTACCCCTAAAACAGAGGACAAATATGGCTCGGATTACTCTAGGAACCGTTACCAAACGTCTTGCAGAGTCGACGACTACCGTCGCCAGCAGGGCAATCCATCTCCTTGCTACTCTGCTGATGGCTCTTGCAGCAGTGGGATGACTGGTCCAGCACTGCGGAAGGCTCCCCTTGCTCCCACCCTTCACCCTCATCCTCAAAGCCAGCAGCAGCACCATCACCACCAACAGCAACAGCCTCACCTTCCCCTCTCCTCCCTTCTGGATGACTCTGAAGATGAGGTCACCAGCAGTGCCATGTCTGCCATAGCCGCTGCCGCCGCCGCATCATTACCTGCAGAACTAAACAACAACGAAGGGCGTGAGGAGAGAAGGGACATCATTGGAGGTTTGCTGGGAGGTCTCGGCTTTGGGTCAATGGGAGTATCCCCGAGCGGCCCATCTTCTACATCTGAAATGGACAAGTCCTACAGAGGAGGCGCTGGGAATGACCAATGCATGAGTGGATCCATGATGCCCCTTTCTCATCCAGCCCAACCGAACCAGCAGAACCCCAATGCCAAACCCAAGCGACCCAGGAAGCCCAGGCAGAAGAGGGAACTCCGCCCTGGTGAGGTTGTCGTGAAGCGTCGACGGCGCCACCCTAGTGGACCACGTACAGAAGGGGAGAGACCATACCTGTGCACCGTTTGTGGCCGCGGGTTCAGCAGACGCGAGACGCTTCGTCGCCACGATCGTGTGCACACAGGGGAGAAGCCTTTCCACTGTGACGTCTGCGGGAAGGATTTCAGAGAACCTTTCCACCTCACCAAACATCAGACCGTGCATTCGGGCGAAAAGAACTACAAATGCTCCCTTTGTGGCAAAGAATTTGGCTATGCACAGAGCCTTAAGAGGCACACAAAACTACATCTGAAAGGGGATTTTCGGCCAAGAAAGAGTAACACTAAGAGCAACGCTGCTCAAAACCATGGAGGAGTTATCAGTCAGCAGGGAGATCAAAAAAACTCCAGTAACTCCTATTACTCGTTTCCACAGGATAACTCACAAGGATCCAATGCTCCCGCAAGCAACCAGCCACCTGCTCGGCTCTACACCTGTGAGATCTGCTGGAAGTCTTTCCGTCATCACTTCCATTTGACGGCCCATCATCAAACAGTCCATGAAAATGGGGGGGAAAAGCTCTTTTGCTGTGAGGTGTGTGGCAAGGCCTTCGCTTACTCCAACAGCCTGACCAGACATAGGTTGTCCCAGCACGGCTTGTCCCAGCCCCCGACCAACCAGCCCTCTATCGTGGGGGGAAGCGGCTCCGGGGGTGCCGGATCGACGGTGTCCGAGAGCGAAGCAGCCACTAATGCCCTGCTCCACCTTGCTCCAGACAGTGGGCCTCATGGGGGTCCGCCCTCCCACTCCACCCTTTCCCACACACAGCACCCCCTCCCCCCACCAGCCGGCTACTCCCCCCTCTTCTATGTCCCTGACTCGGGGCCCCACACCTCCGGCTCCAGTGCATCCTCTCAGCACCACTACTCCCCCAGCGGCCACCACTCCACCCACCAGCAACCACTGGGGTTAAAAAACGATGTCTACCCAGGGAGCTCCTCCAGTATCCTGAGCCCCGCGCCTCCTCTCATCCCAATCGCTTCTGCCCAGCAACAGCAGCAGCAGCAGCAGCAGCCACAGCCACACCATCACCATCAGCAGCAGTCACAGCATCCTTTTCAGCTACCCCCCCTGCAGTCTCAGCGCCCATCTCAGCCGTCGGGGGAAGTCACGCACCCCAAAAAAAAAAAAAAAAAGAAAATTAATTTGATCAGCAGGGGGTCACTGATGGGCTACATGAACCATGATAACTCCAAAAGATACAGACTGATACGAAGGAGAAAGCGCAGGCTCCAGAAGCAGCTAAAAAGGAAAAAATGGATCCTGGCTCAGATTCTCCGGTCCAGAGGTGGGCCTGGGGGTGGAGCGACGTGGCGCGTGGGTCGGTTAAAGTTCCGGGGACTGAGGTCGTTGGATATACACCTGAAGCGCTTCCCATGTCCCCTCTGCCCCAGCATCACCTTCTCCCGCCAAGCTGCCCTGCTTGTCCACCGCGCGACACGCCACCCCCCCAGGAGCACCGGCCGCCGGGCCCGACTCCACTGCTCCGTCTGCGGGAAGCGCTCACGCCGGCTCCTGAGCGCGCTCCGTCACCGGGCCTTCCATCTCAACCAGAGCTGCTTCTCGTGCCGACGCTGCCCCGCACGCTTCTGGAACGCCGCCCTGCTGGAGAGGCATAGAATTGCCTGCCGGCGGGTGGGTGCTGCTGCTGCTGCCGCCGCCGCC
>JASCQY010000068.1:10158565-10171231 GCA_030264315.1 Sardinella tawilis
CACACGCACACGCCTACACAGAATCCAGCTTAGTGTTAGCAGTGAGTCGGGATGCTGGTCTCAGCCATGCGGGGACCATTATAGATTGCACAGCTTACTACAGCTTAGGGATAAATAAAGGGAGAGAGCAGGCAGGCAGGCAAACACGCACACACACACACACACACACACACACACACACACACATGCACGCACACAGCAGAAATAGAAAAGTAGACGTGCACACACAAAGACACTCATACACACACTAACACACCGGGGAAAAAAATCAGATATGCACACGCACATACATGTTTCCTAGCATAATATACTCACTCAAAAACACAGGGCAAGGCAATACTTCACATTTGCACAGATTTACACACACACTCACATGCATGTAAACACACAAACAAAACACATGCACATATATGCAAACATGAATATCTGCCCCCACAAACACACCTCGGTCTAATGCAAATCCACAAAGCCTTAATGCAAGCTCCATTTTAGAGAGCCAAAGAAACGTGCATTTGGACTGGCCTTAAAGTAATCATGAATGGCTTAATGTGGGTGTTGTGTGTGTTTTAATGAGAGTGTGTGTTTGTGTATGTGTGTGTGTGTGTGTGTGTGTGTGTGTGGAGGGGGGTGGAGGATGCCTCAAGCGTGAGCAGCGTTTGCACTAGACTAGGAGAAGGGATGCAGTCTTAGCTACAGCAAAGCTGGGAGTCACAGGGTTCATTTGTTGTCTTGTCTGCAGAGAGAACACGCAGAGCAGAGCAGAGGAGAGGAGAGGAGAGGAGAGGAGAGCCTTGGAGCATGCTCCCAGTGCTGCCCTCTCTCCTTGTCTGTTTTTCTCCTCTTGCATGCTTGCATTTCCTTTCTTTTTCTTTCTCTCTCTCTCTGTCTCTCTCTCTCTCTCTCTCTCTCTCTGTCTCTCTGTCTCTCTCTTTGTTTGTACCCCTCTCCTTCTCTCATAATTTTTCTCTCTGTCCCCCTTTCCCACACTCTTTCTCTCTTGCTCCCTTTGTTCTCTCTCTCTCTCTGTCTGTCTGTCTGTGCTTCTCGTGATATCTCTCTTACTATGGCTTTCTCTTTATTTCTCTCTATCTGTTTCTCTCCTGATACCTCTTTCTCCCTCTTCTCCGCCACTTGATCTCTCTCTCTCTTTCTCTCATGTCTATTGCTCTTCCTCCTTTCACATCTCTTCTCTCATTCTTTCTGTCTCTCTCTCTCTCTCGCTCTGTCTCCCTCTTTCCCTCTCTCACACGCGCAGGCCATGTGCAGGAGCTTAGTCACGTGCTACTGCAGAGAGCGATAGAGCGGGTGAGAGAAGGGAGGGGAGGGGCAGAGGAAGAGAGGGAGGGACTGACAGAGAGAGAGAGGGAGAGAGAAATAATAGAGAGATAGGGAGAGAAAGAAAAAGACAGAGAGATAGAGAAAGGAGAGAGAGAGAGAGAGATCCAGATAAGCAGAAATCACTGCCATCTTTCAGAACCATCACATGCATTGTCTGACTATGACAGCAACTGTGATTTCTTTCAGAACCATCACATGCATTGTCTGACTATGACAGCAACTGTGATTTCTTTGTGCTCGAATGTTTCACAATCACAGGAGGTGTGAATGTTTGTGTATGGGTAATCAACCTGTGTATGTGTGTGTGTGAGTGTGTGTGTGTGTGTGTGTGTTTTTGTGTGTATGTGTGAGAGAGAGTTACCCGCTAGTGTGTGTATGGGTGTATGTGTATATAAGTTACCTTCTTTTGTGTGTGTGTGTGTGTGTGTGTGTGTGTGTGTGTGTGTGTGTGTGTGTGTGTGTATGCATGTGAGTTACCATCTTGTGTTTCTCTGTGTGTTTGTGTGTGTATGTGTGTGTGGTTGGGAGGGGGGGGGGCATGTGTATGGACAGAGTGTATGGACAGCTGTGTTGCCTGTTTTTGTACCTTGTGTGTGTGGAGGAAGAGGTCACTGTTGGGTGGTCAGAGATGCCAGCAGGAAGCAAGATGCTTTTGTTTCTGTGTGTGTACTGTATGTGTGTATGTGTGTGTGTGTGTGTGTGTACGTGTCTGTGTGTGCTGTACTCACATGTGCATGTGTGTATATCAGTGTTTATATTGCCGATAAAGGATCCTTCACATGCACACTGTACTTGTTGTTTGGGAATTATGTGTACATTGCGGCGGATAAATGTATAAATGTATACATGTGTCACTTGAGGGCAGGAGGTGGGCTCTGCTTACTGTCTCAAGAACAGGTTTCGGTCGGGGTGGGTCCAGATTTTATCTCGCATGCTTCCTATATCACATTCCGATTCAGTCCAGCCACTTCCTCTGGAGTGTTCCTTAAAGTGGGAAAACAAGTGGACTGTACCAGAGTAGCACTGATGTGAATGCAGGCGCTGGACTATGGAGCAGCAGTCTGACTCAGGGGCCAGAGAGCCACTCCAAGAGCTTGTAAACAACTTAATCCCTTAAGAATGTCAAAAAAACAAACTCTTTTCCTGAGCACACGCATTTCACACATGTTATATAATCACCTTATCACATTATAATATCCTGTGCATTTATTAGAAAAAAATGCAGGTTGTAATAGTGGTTGTTCTTGAGGCTATTGTTTATATTGAGTTATGAGTGTGTTGGTATTTTAGTGAAATAATTTTACATGTTGCACAGTTTTTGACCCAATCACAAGTTTACAGCTATTGTAAATTCTTTTTGTATGAAAGCACACGCTCATTTATAGACATATTGGTCTGATTGATAACATATTAGCTAGCTGCACATTAGCTTGAGGACTTGCGTGCTGCTTTGAGGCCTCTGGAGTTGCCTCCCTGCTTGCCTGCCTTAGGTCCTGACTCTTCTGGCCTCTGCTCTGCTGCCCCCCTGTGGCAGCTCAGTGTCACTGCGGTCTGTGCCAGTCACCACCAGCCAGCCACACTCCTCCAATGTGAATGAGAATCACACTTAGTCATCTCTCACCTTCTGTCAGGATTTATGTGCAAAATCATCTTATTCTCTTCTTCTCTCTCTCTCTCTCTCTCTCTCTCTCTTTCTCTCTCTCTCTCTTTCTCTTTCTCTCTCCAGGAGGCCGAGCAGGGCCACCAGAACCTTCATCATCCTCATCTTCATCCTGTCCACCTCCGCCAGGCCAGCTGAGTAACAATGCCAACGACGTCATGGTGAACTTTGACCCTGACCCTGCGGATCTTGCGCTGTCCAGCGTGCCTGGCCAGGAGGCCTTTGACCCTCGAAGGCACCGCTTCACAGAGGAGGAACTCAAGCCACAGCCCATGATCAAGAAGGCCCGCAAAATGCTGGTGCCTAACGAACAGAAGGTACTACATCTCCTACAATTCATTTATGCCCACTGACCACACTGTCAATGTCACGTAGTGAGCCTGCATCCAAGCTGCTGTAAGCGTGTTCATAATAATCTGCAGTGATGAGTAATCTTGCGTGTAAAGAAGGAAACAAGAATAGAGGGAAATATTATGTTCATAGTTATATATATATATATATATATAGATAGATAGATAGATAGATAGATATAGATATAGATATAAAATGCAATGAAATTGTGTCTGTCTGTCAGCCTGTTTGTGGTCTGGAGATTAGGAAGAATGTAAGTAAAGAATGTAAGGAGAAACATGCCCTTATAATGGATTTGTGTATGCAGTAGAGAGGTTGACTGTGTTGAGCATGAAGGATTACAAAAGTTATGTGATTACAGTACGGCCTTACTTTTACAATGCGGTATTAATTTTACAGGCGGTATTACTTTGAAATTTTGTGCTGTTTTCAAATGTGCTCTTATAATAGATTTGTATGTTTGGTATACACGCAAATTGAAGATATTGAATAGCATACAGAAATGGAATCGGAATTGGAATTACTTGGAGTACTCATGACTAGTGCTTCATTCATGATTCCAAATTAAGCTGAGTCATGGTCTGTGAGTCCTGGTCTTACGTGAGATGTAAACAGTTAACCTTTTGCGTTGACCTTTGTGTTTTTCATTGTTCATTGACAAGACACTCATTCTAGACACGCATAAATATGTCCACACCTTCAATCAGGTTTAATTGTTAACATGTGTGTAATTGTAAGGGTATAAAAATAGAACATGTTGAACAATATCCACTTTACTGCAATCATTCTTATGCCAAATGTAGCCTACGTAATGTTCTTTTTCTGTTAATGAAAAAAAAAAAAATTTATCATCACAGTCAGCTATGTCAACCCCGTCAGAAAATGTCAGCTCCTTCAAACTGACATTTGGTTTATTTTTCATGGTAGGTCATGCATAAAATGCATATATGCTGTGGGTATTTGGCAGTGTTGACAAAAAAAGGCATAGTTGGATCATTGATATAACAGTAACAAGGTTGTCTTGTACTTAACCAAAAGGCGTTGTCAAGGCATGGATGACGGTGTTGAATGGCATTGTTTACTTAGTACAGAAACGGTGACATTTTTGACATGGGTCAGTAGGTGCTGTCACTGGTGTTGTTTCAAAGTCTGTATTTTTTCATGGCAACTAATCCTTTTTGTTTTTGTGATTTCTTGCCCTCCCCCTCTCCCCTGTCGACTCCCCCTCACGCTCTCACACACTCCCCCACATTCCAACACCCACACACACCCACATACACGCCAAACATACACCCTGCCTGCAGGACGAGAAGTACTGGAACCGGCGCGTGAAAAACAACGAGGCAGCCAAGCGATCGCGCGATGCCCGACGGCTCAAGGAGAACCAGATCTCGGTCCGTGCCGCCTTCCTGGAGCGGGAGAACGCCGCGTTGCGTCAGGAAGTGGCCGACATGCGCAAGGAGCTCGGCCGCTGCCGGAATATCCTCAGCAAGTACGAGAGCCGCCACGGAGACCTTTGAGGAAGACGACGAGGAAGAAGATTGAGAGGAAGAGGAGGAAGGAGAAGGAGGAGGAGAGAAGCCAACAAACAAACAGAAAAAAACAAACGTTAGCACTTCTGAAACGAGAGACAAGGGCACTCTACCGCCCCCCCTGGGTCTGGGGTTAGATGGGCTAGCGGTATAATCAGGTTATAAGCAGGTCCTGAGTGTTTTGTTAGCACTTGCAACACTTGCCGATCCCAGCACTCCTCCAGCTGCCCGACACCCCCCAACCCTTCTGTACTCTGCCTCCTCCCCCCCCCCCCCCCCCCTTCACATCCCCAACATTTCACATTTCCTCTGTAGTTAGCCAGGGATGGAGGAAGGGGGAAGGGTGGGGTGGGGTGGGAGATGGGGGCTTGTGAATGCCAGTGGCATCTTACTCTATGCCAGTCATACATAGAGCATCACCTCACAGAAACAAACCACCACACACACACCAGATACAGAGGAGCTCTGGTGGAGCTACCAGACGGTTCACAGTACAGCCAGGCCAAGGGGACACAGGTGTAATTTTTTTTAAGGACAAAAAGAATAAAAACAACAAAACACATCTAGAGAAACAGTATAAATACTTGTATATTTTTGAATCGGGGACAGAGTGAGTGAGGATTGAGGAGATGTTGGGTGGGGGTGGGGGGTAGCGAGAGGGTTGAAGAGACAACAGGACAGGACGAGAGCCATGAGATTTTGACATAGGAAAAAAAAAACTGTATATTTTTATATTCATGGATTAAAGGCAGGCGATGAGATTTTGGAAATAATCTTTTGTATATTTTCTATATGGGTGGGATGGGGGTATAGCCGGGGAGGGCCGGGTGCGTGTGTAGTAGGCTGCAAAAGTGAGGGCTATCTGAGGACTTTTAACACAAATCCAGGAGTAATTCTCAGATACATATATATATAAAAAAATATATATATATATATATATATATATATATAAATATAAATATATTTTAGCGGTCAGAGAGGCTTTAGTGGTTCAGGGACGATGAGGTGGCTTTATCTTAGCAGAAGAATGTAAAAGAAGTTCAAATCAGGGGCAAAGAGGTGGTGGAGGAGGAGGAGGAGGTGGAGGAAGGTGTGGGGATCCGAGGAAGGATTTTATTTTCTTTGTGGACGATTAAGGAGAAGGACGGAGGTGAACATTTGTGTATAGTTTTCTTTTTGTTTTTCTTTGGTTCTCTTCTTATTGTGAGTTCATTCAA
Source organism: Sardinella tawilis (assembly GCA_030264315.1). Taxonomy (NCBI): domain Eukaryota; kingdom Metazoa; phylum Chordata; class Actinopteri; order Clupeiformes; family Clupeidae; genus Sardinella; species Sardinella tawilis. Next base: position 10,164,664 of record JASCQY010000068.1, read on the forward strand.
GCACTTAATTTTTGATCTCTTCTCTTTGATTCCTGTTTTGAGCTTAAATATGTATGTTTGTCCCAACCTGGGTGATTTAGGAGAGAGAGAAAGAGAGAAGAGTAAAGAGATCATTACACACACAGAGACACAGACACACACATACAAACACACACATACACACACACGCTACTGCACAGTCCTACAGTTATGAAAGACTTCTTTCCATGTATATATACTGCAATGCTTGAAGAACTATGGCTGTAAAGGAACTTATGTACACTTATGCATTTATACTCGTTATCACACACACACACATACACACACACACACACACACACACACACAAACAAACACTCATACTGAAAAAAAAACCAACATAAGCTTGACCTTGATTTTTCTCCATGGTCAGTAGACAAACAACGCACAAATAAGACTTTGGCATGGAGTCTGACCACTCCTTGCACTTTGCATCTTCATACGCACACGTGTGTGCACATACACACACACTCACACACACACACATATGCACACACAAAACTCTCTTATCCTCTCTTTCTCTCTCTCTCTCTGAGTTTTGACTAGTTATGAGTCATGGAAGAGTCCGATTTTAGATTTGGTCACCCAGGTCTAGCAGGCAGTGAGTGAGCGACTGCATGTGTTTCCTATCACAAACCCCTCAATGACTGTTCTTATGTCCACTACATGGTGCTCACAATATCCCACTACCTGAAACACGACTACATCTTTTACACAATTACAAACACACTCACACACACACATACACACACACACACATACTCACAGTACTGAACTGCCTATATCGACTCACCTTGATTATGTTTATTTTCTTTTTGTATAGTAAGAGGAATGGTTTTTAGATCTACACACAGCAGTATGTCTAAACCTCCCAACAAATTGAACCCATATGAAAGATCCCTAATGCTACTGTACCATACGGGAAAATGTACTATTGAATATTAAAATAACTATTTCTCACTAGATATATGTGTGTATATTCTTATGCTTGAATATGTGATCATCAATGTAAAGTACAGGACTTGAAGAATATATATATGGGTAGTTTATGTACAAGCTGATTGGAATTATTGTCAATTCCTCAGGAGTCTGAAATGAGTATTATGAATATAAACTAACAAAAAATGTGGAAATCGCAAAATGTGCAACCTCTTTCTTCAGTTTGTTTTTCTTTTGGGAGCTTTGATGATCTCGGTCAAAATTTAACAGGTCATTTTGATTTGCCAAAGTGGTCCTGATTACTTTTAGGCTAAGATGTGTTACCAAAACTACCAAACTTACCTTGGGAGGAAGGTTCTAGCAACCCCAATTCAAGAAAAATATATATAAATATATATATATATACAGTATATATAATATGACTTAATATTATATATATGGTGTTTGTTAATTTACTCACAGAAATTAAATGTATTTTTATTATTGTAACTACTACAGCTATGATTGCTACTATAACCATTGTTGTTGTTACTATGACAATCTGTATCTCTATCCTTATTGTTTCTTTGCAGCATTTCCCAATAGGTTTCCTAGGAGACGGTACCCCCAGGCTTTCCCTCTATGGCACGACCATAATCTTAACTTTACTTCTTACTTAATAACAAACTTTCTTTTCCTATCAGCCTGATCACTGTCATCATTATCCTCTGACACATTGCCAGACCCCAAGTGCATTGTGGGAGTTGTAGGCTGTATTCTTTTGTGTTTCATTTTGAAAAAAAAAACAAGAAAAAAAACAGACACACACACTCAAAAAAAAAAAAAAAGAAAAAAGTACTTTTGGGTAACACGTCTGAAGACTATCTTTGTTTCCTGGATGCACCTAAAGCTCCTTTCCCACGAGCGTTTTTGTGTCTGGTGCCCTGAGAGAGAACCTGCTGCTGACCCCCAACTCTCTCGGCTGACGGCAGGCCGTGTTTTTATCAGTGGGGAAATTTGTTTGTAAACGCCTAAGAAACCTTTTGACAGTGCTATTTTTCTATGTAACTGTATGATAACTCTTACATGGCATTACATGGGTATTGGTGGCCCAAACCTGAATAGATGTCTGGTGTTGAACGGGTACGCACACCTCTTATGTCCACTTTTTCCCCGTGTGTGGATTGTCATACCGCTCCCCTTTTGTGACTGTTATGAACTACAAATCCCATGAGTGCACCACTACCAATGTTATGAACTACAAATCCCATGAGTGCACCGCTACCAATGTTTCACTGGTAATGTCTACTAGTCCGGCCTATTGGAATGATGGGGAATGTGATCTGGCTTTATTATTTTCCCAAAACACCAATAAAGAATTCTCCTGACTCACTGATTCAGCTTGGCTGCTGTCTCTGCATGCTGTATGCTCTTGGTTCTAGTTAGCCTAAAACTTCTCTTTTGTCTTTCTCTCTCTCTGTCTCTGTCTCTCTGCTTTCACTAAGCTTCTTTGCCATTTGTAAACCTGCAAAGAAGAGGTATTGGCAGTGCACTGCCTCTGCAACAAAACAAATCTTTTTTTAAATGCTCTAATGGCATCTTTACATTAATCAGTTACTGGTTATGTATGATTCCCAGTATCCTCCAAAAGCCCAAAGCCTTTAACCCTCTAGGACAGGGGTGGCCAAACTTTTCTGTGTTCAGGCCATATCCTGAGAAATCTAAGCTGCCAAGGGCCCATGAAAAAAAAAAAAAAAACCCTCTCCCCTGCTCTTAGACTTAATTGGCCTCAGCCTAAGATGGTTGTACCAGCATGCCTCAGCTTATCAAACTGGGTATTGCTGGAGTAGGCTGGTTATACTGGTATGGAAGCTGGAAATGGCTGATATATGGCCAGCAAATCATAAAAGAAAAACGCTGGTCAAACCAAGAGATGCATTCCTTTCATGACTGAGAAACAGAAATAGATAATTAATTGTGAACAGACTACATTTATTTAGCACTTGTCTCCTCCGTCCACTCGAAGAGCACAATACAGCTTCATGCCTCACATCCAGCCATTCACACACCAGTGACGGCAGCTTCCCCTCTTCTGCCATCTAACCTCAAAATCAATGGATTCACCTCGATTAATAATTCCAATTGGGAAATTCCAGCATTGCTTCTGCTGCCATCCTGTATTCTCACTTGGAGCAGTTTTGGGGTCAGTGCCTTAATCAAAGAAGCTTGATCAGAAGGCACCGGGCTCGAATCTGCCTGGAGGACGAGTGATTTTAACCTGCTGCACAACCTCTTCGGTTTGTAAATGATTGCCCTCTATATATTGTTCTGACCAGTGACACCTGCAAGGTGTTGCCGGGAGGTTTTGTTTGCTCTGCTGCTGCTGCTGCTGCTGCTGTATCTGTGCAGCTCCTCTCCGCTTTGTTGTTGTTGTTTTTTAAAAAACGCCACCTTGGCCCACTCTAACCCTCTCTAATTGTTTGTTTGTGTTGTCTGGAGAGCCTGGGTCTCAGGATCAGTGAGAGTAGTTTCACATACCCTCTATGGCCCTCCACCTCAGAGCCCTCATCAAACAGCCTTCCTACTTTTCCTGCCTTGTTTATTTATTTGCTTGTTTGTTTGTTTGTTTGTATGTTTATTTATTTATTTATTTTAGGGGGGGGGCATGCTGTGTGTGAAACATCATTTGTATGCCTGCCTCAGCTGTCCTTGATCATGCTCTTGGGAGATGGATGGTGTGTGTCACAGCAGACGGTGTGACAGAAGCAGAATCCCTGCGTCCCCAACCCCCAACCCTCACCACTCTGTCACATTTCTCCCCACTGAAGCTGGTCAGGGCCGATGTGGCACACAATTATGATGTCATCAGAAAGCTGCTCCCCAAACAGTCTCCTGATGAGGATGAAACAGAGTGGGGATAGAGAGGGCATATTGCATTAGGACTGTGTGTTTGTGAGTGTGTGATTGCTGGAAAGTGTGTGTGTGTGTGTGTGTGTGTGTGTGTGTGTGTTTGTGCATGTGTGCATGTGCGCGCACGCGTGTGTGTGTTGTGTTGTGTGTGCATGTGTGTTCTCGATTGAGATTGTCTGATGTGTTTTAATGAGAGAGATGGAATGAGTGTCTGTGTGTGAGTGTGTGTGTGTGTGTGTGTGAGAGAGAGAGAGTGAGAGTGTGGTGTGTGTGCTTATACCCTTGAAAGGCCTGCTGCTCAGAGATGGCAGAGAGGTCGTGTTCATTAGAGCTGTCTTATGGGCCTCAACGGAGAACAGATGTCAGACCCTCCAAGCACCCAGCTACCGAGCCATACTCGTATCTCTCTCTCTCTCTCTCTCTCTCTCTCTCTCTCTCTCTCTATCCATCTCTCTTTCTCTACCACCCCATCTCTCTCGCCTAGCACCCAGCTACCGGGCCATACTCATCTCTCTCTCTCTCTTCTCTTCCCCTCTATCCATCTCTCTCTCTCTACCACCCCATCTCTCTCGCCGAGCACCCAGCTACCGGGCTTACTCATTTCTCTCTCTCTCTTTGTCTCTCTCGCAATACAATACTCATCTCTCTCTCTCTCTCTCTCTCCCTCCCTCTCTCTCCAAGTTCCCAGCTGCACTCATCTCTCTCTCTCTCTCTCTCTCTCTCTCTCTCTTCCTCTCTCTCTCTAAGCATCCAGCTACTGAGCCACACTTCCCTCCCCTCTCTCCCCCCATCTCTCCTTCCTCTCACTACATACCACTCCATTTATCTCTCCAAGGTACCAATATCTCTCCCTGAGCTACCAAACTGCTTTTATCCTTCTCTCTCTTTCTCGTCTCGCTTCATATCACTCGTTCTTTCTCCTTACCATGCTCTCTATCACTCTCCCTTAGCTAACCTAACCACACTCATCTCTCAAACTTTTTCTTTCATTCTCTCTCCCTCTCACTCCAAGCTCTCTCATTCTCACTTCAGCTCTTTCTCTCTCTCTCTCTCCTTCTTATACCAGCTCTCCCTCTCTTTTTTTCAATAGGCGACTCCAAGTCATTCTCCCTCAGCTGTACAACTGCTGTCTATCAGTCTCCTCTAGCTAAACCAACGCTTATCTTTTTAAAAGACAATTTAAAGCCTATTTTCTGATACAGTAGTTTACAATGAATTATGACGGTTAACATAGAAATTTTGTTAGCTGCTATTCTACAAATTTGGTCCATGTTGAACCAAATTCTCTCATTGTCATACCTACTGACAACTCTTAGCAAAGTCAAACAAAAGGTGTATGGATTGATTCCCACCGGATTTCTTCTTTGAGAAGACTCCTGCTCTCCCTCTCTTCTTATCTTTATGTGGCTCTCCTTCCCTTAGCTGCACAACTACTATCCATCATTTCCCCTTAGCAAGCTACGCTCATCTTTCTCACTCTCTTTCTTTCATTCTATCGCTTCCTTTCTGTCTCTCTCTCTCTTTCTTTCCATTGCTAGCTCATTCTCTCTCACCTGTACAGTTGCTCTTCATCACTCTCCCTTAGCTAGCCTAACTACAGTTATCTCTCTAACTCTTTTTCCTTTATTCTATCTCTCACTCTCACTCTTTCTCTCGATAGGTGTCTCCCAGTCATTCACACTCATCTATACGATCTATATAACTTGTATAATATCTGCTGTGATTCTCCCTTAGCTAACCGAACAACATTAATCTTCCTCACTCTTTCTTTCATTCTCTCTCCCTCCCTCTCCCTCTTTCTCTCTTTCTGTCTTCTGCATAGCCATCTCCCAGTCGGTCGCTCTCATCTGTGCAGACGCTTTCATTCGGTCTCTAACTCATTCTTTCTTCTTTCCCTTCCTTTCAGTCCCATTTTCTTCTCTCTTTCTCCTTTTCTTTCTTTACTGAAGCAGTTCAACTTGGCCACTTTTCTTTTTCTTGTGCTCTCTCTCTCTCTCTCTCCCTCTCTGTCTCCCCTTTTTCTTCCCCTCATGTTCTTTTGTGGTGTTCTTCCTCCTTTTCCCGCTGTGAGCTTTTTAAGGGTCTCTCATGTGGGTCCCACTGAAGTGGGCCGATGCTTTGTTAAGTGAGGCTGCTGCCTGCTGCTGCTGTTGCTACGGCTGCTACACTGAGCTCTGTGTTACAATCCTCAAATGGAGCTGAGTGCATACCACCCCCCCATTCACCCTGATCCACACCACCATGCCCTTTTCAACACACACACACACACACACACACACACACACACTATGACCCTGACTACGAAGGGCCCCCAGAACCACAAGACTTTATTTTCTGTTAAAGGTGCAATCAACAATGCTATTAGCAGAAGCTCGGTAAAGGTATGACATGTTCTACGCCCTGTATACATAGTAAAGAGTCATTTTTATTGTGGTGTTCGCCAAAGTGCTTTGCCATAGGATAGTCAGTGTTGCCCACTCTAATGGCATATTTGTGTTCAGCCAACCTATCCCTCATGCGTCTCTTGGTGCGTCCGATGTAGAAAAATTCTTCGGCGCACGGACAAGTTAGGCGGTATATCACATGGGTGATGATAGACACCACCGAGGGGTGGTGATAGACTAAAAAGACTAAACCAACGGGAAACGTTTTGGATACACCAACTGGATGCGCTTAGCTATCCTGGTCTTAATGATGATATTGATTTCACTTGCTTTCTGTA
>JASCQY010000068.1:10267629-10270129 GCA_030264315.1 Sardinella tawilis
CACACACACACACACACACACACACACACACACACACACACACACACACACACACACACACACACACACACGTCTCAGGATTATAACTAGACCCCTGAGGGCAGACTGTTGTCAATTAGGGATGACACTTGTCACCTGGTCATCTCCACTGGCAACCTTGTTACCTAGCAACAGGGCCCAGAACTCTGCAGATGGGACGTTCTGTGGGCATTGTCCACCACAAGGACCTTAAGGGCATATGAGACTGGGGCCGGGCAATCCTTAGTAATTCAACAAGGGAACTGTAAGAAACACATATAGTAGATAGATAGATGGATAGATAGACAGATAGATAGATAGATTGATAGATAGATAGATAGATGGATGGATGGATGGATGGATTGGTGGATGTCTGGAGGGTGTATTTGTGACAACAACTCACCATACATTTTCCTTGTATTGTCCAATGATTGAAACCACAGCGCTGAAAGCTTTTAAGACGCTCGTGTTCACCCACTTACTCTGGATCAAGGACAGACACAACACATGACTTGAGGTTGCAACCAACAAGGACAGCATGATGATTAAATAATGAAGAGAAGGTATGGTGTGATTGTGTGTCTGTGTGTGAAAGAGAGAGAGAGAGAGAGAGAGAGAGAGAGAGAGACTGACAAAGAAAGAGAGAGAGAACCAAATGGCCCCAGAATGGTCTCTGACCTCCACATCCACATTAAATTTAGATGAAATCAAGTGAGGCAGAAAAGCTCTTCAACTTCACCTTCAAGCCCAGAGCCAAAGAATGTTGAACCCTCCTAGAGTTCACTTCCCTCTTTGTCTTTCACTTCACCTTTCCATCTCTCTCTCTCTCTCTCTCTCCTTCCCTGATAAACATTGGGAGGTCAGCGAAGCATCATGATACCGAAATCAGAAGGAAATCTTCAAATTGGCGGTTCCGCTGTGCAAAGGCAGCTGTTTGCTATAAAGGCCATTTTGTCCAAACACTGTAATCATGGCGGGATTGAGCGGCCTTGGTGGGATCCATTAGTTGCGGAGGGAGGAGAGGAGAGAGGAGGAGAGAAGAGGAGAGGAGAGGACAGGGGAGGAGAGGAGACAGGAGGAGAGGAGAGGAGAGGAGAGGAGAGGAGAGGAGAGGGGAGGACAGCAGTAAAGAACTGAGACGTACGCATAAGCCTGTGAGACAGTGCAGGATGTGTGTCTGCATGCCAATATACTGTCCTGTTCTGCATGTTCTTTCATTCCCCTGTTTACAGCAGACTTGATTACTGCATGTGTGTGCTGGTCCTGTGGTTCAAGGGCAAGCTCTTAGAATTTAGCTTCACAGACTAAAGCATACTTCCAATCTTTGTTTATTTATTTATTTATTTCTATTTAATCATTTTGTTGATGATTTTATCCAAAGCGACTATCGCTCACGATTTTGGTGGGTTGTATGTAATGCTGTTCTATGAGACTAGGACCAAAGGAAAAGCGGTTCTAACCAGGCTCTGGCCCCTCTTTCAGTCAGAAGCTGAGTGTTTTCAGCACGCCCCATCAGTTTATAATGGTCCAAGATAAATCAAGCTCCCAAGTACCTCTCTGTTTCTCTGTTTGTTCCTCCTCTGTTTTTGTTTACCAAATACATGGGCGCCACTCATTGGACCTAGAAGAACTCTCTGGCCAAACTCTACAGACATACCGGACTCGTTAGATAAAGCCTTTTCCAGCTTCTCTATAGAGTTGGCCAATGAGGAGCCGGAAGAGATTATAACCCACGCTATTCGAATTACGGAAGGAAGACGTCTAACTAGCTACGGCAGGACAGAATGATTGTCTGTAGTCATAAAAATTCCACAGGTTCATATGGCATTAATCTTATTTCGATAAAAATGTCTTTTGCTCGCGATTTCAGCAAAAAGCACTACACTACCCAACATCCTAAAGTGCAAGAAGCATAAATGGAAGCCTTTGATTGGTGAAGAGTGCAGGCTTCTTGTTCAAAACCCCTGCACAAACATGGTGGCCAGGGAGTAAGGGACGATGAGGTAAAACATGTTTATCACGCAATCAAATCTGCTCGCAGCAAACTGTAGGAAGTTAGCTATTACGATGTTCTCAATTGAATAGCAGGCTTGGGTAACTACTATTGAGTTATAAACGCGATTTTCATGGAGAAGTCAATGGTAAACTGGAAGCCTTGGATCCACTTCCTGGTGCGATGGGAAACTGGGAAACTCTATAGAGGCCCATTCAGGTTGATGAAGATTTGGACATGTTACTGAAATCTTTTTGAGTCAGCACTCGGCTTGGCCAAATGTGGGCGAAGGAGATGACAGTTGTGTGTTTATCTAAGAAACCTCACTTCCACCTGCATGCCAACTCTGAAGTCAAGATGTTTGACAGGGACCACCTGGACAGAGTAGAACAGACCGCCATGTGTATGCGTGTGCAAGTGTGTGTGTGTGTGTGTGTGACAGAGTATCCAAGAGAGTGTGTGAGAGACGGGGAAAGAGGGAGAGAGAGA
>JASCQY010000068.1:10275129-10282431 GCA_030264315.1 Sardinella tawilis
GTGTGTGTATGCTATCGGTTCCATATAATACATTATAGAATGTTAATAATTCTATGGTCTATTCCACCTCCAGGTTCTCATGGGTCCAGACCCACGGGCCTTGTGTCTCAGAGGCCAGTGGAGTGAGTCCAGCCAGCCCAGCCAGCCCAGCATGGAGGCCTCCAGTCACTCAGTGGGGTGGGAGCAGATGGGGAACACAACAGCCCTTTGAGCCCTGGGATGGGCCTGCAGCGTGTGTGTGTGTGTGTGTGTGTGTGTGTGTGTGTGTGTGTCTCTCTCTCTCTCTCTCTCTCTCTCTCTCTCTCTTTGTGTCCTACCTATGTTTGTTATTTTCTTTTTCTCTCTGTCTGTTCTCTCTCTCTCTCTCTCTCTCTCTCTCTCTCTCTCTCTCAACACTGATAAAGCACTCAGGCCCAGCTGGATCTCTAGCATAGGGCTAACACCGGCAGTGGTGGATCAATAAGCTAGATAATGTGTCAGGAATATTTGACATGAAGGCATTCACGCTAAGGAGGGGACATCCGTTGTTTTCTTCATCCCTGCGCTCTTGACCCTCTATATTACAGTAGATGCAGATTAGATTAGATGCAGTTTTTGGGGTAAAAACAACCCCAAATGTGACCCACTTTTTCGCCCGTGAGGGACAGCCACCTGCTCCAGTCACCACCACACCACACCACACCATGATCTTCATCAACAGAGTGACCCGCTTACAGTCGGAACCAGAGAGGAAGTGACGCTGTTTACACCCTCAAAAATAAACAGTGCAGTGCTACTGCTTGGCTTGGTTTGTTCGGACAAACCCATAACTGGAAAACACAAGCTCGTTTAAAGTCAACTCTGTGAGGGAGAAAACAACATCAGGGCATTTACTGTATATGAATTACAAGTTTATAAGTTTAAAGAGAAAACAAAAACACTCATATAGGCTACTGTACATGCACTCAAACATATTACATACAGAACCCCCTCTCCCACACACACCACCACCACCCTACCAGCTCCATTCACTAAAGCACAATCACACACACACACACACACACACACACACACACACACACCACCACCACCACCACCACACACTACAGCACAAACAAGCACACATATACACACACTCACTGCACACAACTGATATACTGTATACAGGACATACAAACAAACAAAATATAAAATGTAGTATCTAGAGCCGCTAACAATAAATGTGTGGTGAGTGTTATGCATTAGGCAAAATTATGACATTTCATCACTAAATTCACACACATACTGTATTTACTCTATTCAATGCTCTCTCTCTCTCTCTCTCTCTCTCTCTCCCTCTCTCACACACACACACACACACACAAACACAAACACTGCAGACAGATGAGAATAATTCAGCACCTTCTGCTAAACATGTACTAATACACACATTCATTTCCCAATCCTGCTAAAACCTGTCACAAATATCACCACATGCTTTAGAAATGCACACATTTCCTTAGAATGCTTGAGTGAATATGTGTAACATCTTGAAAACATACCAGACATGTGTACATACACACATACACATATGCACACGCACACACACACACACACACACACACACACACACATATGCATGCACACACACACACACACATGCACACACACACACACACACACACTTTATTACATGAGCTGGCTCTGCTGCAGCAGTCAAATGAACACATGGGTGTCTTACTGCAGCACTTTTTTACACCCACAGCCATGCTTTTAAATAGCCTAACATTTACATCCCGAGGACACACATATGCATATGCTTGCACAACACAAACGCGTCCAACCACACTCACACAAATACACTGGAACACAGTACACTTTTAGCGCATAGCCAACACACAAAACAAAACAAAACAAGTGTCTCAGCACCCACATTTTTAAAGAATAGCACTTTTGGACGTGATCACATGATCACATGAGTTAAATATGTTTCTCTCTGGTAGCCTGTGCTATGGAGAACTGGACCTTTCAAGTCCTCCTGTGCTCCACACTTCTGCTGTGTGTTCTACCTTGGGTCTGCTACTCTCACCAATTAAGAATTCTACACCAGAGTTAATCTCTCTCTCTCTCTCTCTCTCTCTCTCTCTCTGGGGTATGTCTTTAGCTGCACCATCATAGTCTTTTTGTTACTGTCTCCTCGAGCTGTGCGGTTTTCTCTGCTCGCACCTCCCGCGCTGTCCTCAGTACAGCCCATTCAACCGATTCTCCGCAGTGCTGAAAGAAAGAGGGAGAGATAGTGAGAGTGTGAAAGGAGAGAGGGGGAGTAATTCGGGGAGAGAGGGGGGTGCGATACGAGGAAACACGGGAAAGAAAGACACAGAGAGAGAGAGAGAGAGAGAGAGAGAGAGAGAGAGAGAGAGAACTGCAAAATCCGCCAAAGCTGCCTGGCGCGTGGATCTTGCTCTCGGCGCCCGTGCAGCTCTCATTCGCCGCGCGGACAGGGTGAGTGCCTGGTGTCTCTGCTCTAGCACACCGCCGTTAACAGGCGGTTTCAAATGCGCATGTAAAACATGAGTTATATCACGCGGACAGAACCAGTTGGCGCATTTTTAAGAAGAGTCCTGAGCTGCCCTAATATTTTATATTTCTGCATGTTTGAAATAGGAATGTCTGTGTGTTTTCTGTAACACACATAACAAAACAAGTGGGGACCGATCACAATCTGTTCGGAATGTGTGCGAGACCCCGCGTGAGGGCTAAAGCCCGCCTAAAAATGAGTTTCAGACCATACTGCTGCCTGTACTCACAGAAACTGCATGTCGCAATTGGCAGGGCGAGCTTCACATGTTGTACCACGATGTGCCTCGGGATCGTACGGGACTGGTCACCACATGATATGTGCGCGGCGCGCACGAAGATGATCTTGCCATGTTTTAAGTAGGGGTTAGACATATCTCGGACTGATAGCCTAAGTCATGACGGAATAACGAAAGAGCTCTGTATCGCTGCAGTGATATTGATAGTATTTCATATGTGTGGGAATGTGTATATAGGGTCGTAAAAGAAGACGCGTGTGCGTGTGTGTGCGCGCGCGGCAACAGCCGAGGCTAGAGAGATGGAAAGTGACGCTCAGAGTGGCCGATGCTTGACTGGCTTTGTGTATTTTTAAACTGAGTCATTTTGAAGATTCCCACCCCCGTGTTTGCCTTGTGAAGCGAGGGCAAAGACACGCGACCCGGGTGAACTGCGTGCTTGTGAATGTGTGCGCTTGTGAATGGTGTCCTGTGCCTGTTGATGTCTTCACAATTCCCAGCGTGAAGTCACCGATTCGCTCACATGCGGTGGGCTGCTGTGCGACTGACGAGAGTACCCCATGAAAGAGCCAGTGAACAGCCTCAAATAAATGTTTTTGGGGCAAGGTCTTTCCCACTCGCGTCCCTTCCCTTCCCCTCGACTACCCCCTCCCTACTCCCCCTCTCTGTCTCTGGCTGAGTGGCCGCCTGGCTTTGTGTATCATGTGCATTCCTCACGTGCTTGGATGTTGACGACCAGCACACTCCTCTGCGTTTGGCTCGGTGCAAGCTCTCTCTCTCTCTCTCTCTCTCTCTCTCTTTCTCTCTCTCCCTGTGAGATGATGCCACTCTTTTCCCCTGCTCCTGCTTGGACGGGGAAGCTGACCCGCTGGCAGGAGAGCATATTGCCATCTCGGCAAGAAAACTACACCCCACCTGGGGCTCCGTTCCCCTCTTCAGTGGGCACACCATCTGTACAGTTTCAGGATGCACCATGGGAGACGTAGTGCCGTAATCTCGAGCAGCTTGCTCACGCTGCAGTCTACTGACCGGTCCCATTTGAAGTCTCTGTACTCCTGTTGGCAGCCAACCTTGACAGGGGTGACTATGGAAAGCGCTGTAACTTTCAGTCCATTTTTAGTCACAGAGCCTTTGTTAATTATATCTAGTAATGTGTTATGACCATGTGCTGTATATACAACGGTCATGCCATACAGACTATGTATTTCCAGATTGGGCAGACCAAATATAGCACCCAGGTGGGTTTAGCATGGTCCGTTAAATATGATTTGGAATATATGAAAACATGCTGCACATCTCCCAGTCAATTTATGTGAAATTTATGGCCAATGAATTTAACATTTTCCAATAATTTTTCATAGGTGCTTTTTATACCAAAGTCCAGTATGTTTACCATCTGACTAAAAAAAAAACATGGCATTTGTGGTTAATCCTACAACCTTGCAAAATATTTCATTATTAACACCAACAAACCCATCATAGTGAGAAAAGCCTCAGAAATGAGACAGGTCCTGGCTTGGGTCTCTGCTCATTAGGCTTGTGTGTTGGTGGGAAGGCCATTATTTGAATGGTTAAGTGAGCTCCAAAGTGATTTCAGCACAACCCCTCAAACTGCTTAGCTACAGCCCCGAGGTGCCTTTACTGCTGCTCCAGCGACTTCAGCACCACAGTAGTGGACAGCGACAGAATCCGTTTTTCTCTGCCTCTCTCTCTCTCTCTCTCTCTCTCTCTCTCTCTCTCTCTCTCTCTCTCTCTCTCTCACACTCTCTTTCTCTCTGATTCTCTTTCATGCACTTGCTTCCATCCACACTTCAGGACACCCGGGACCTTCCTCTCCCACACGCATGATGATACAGTACATGCAGTCTCCATTGACTTCTCTGATGCCATTCATGTGAAATTCATTATTCCCACATGCTAAACTCTGCAGACTCCTCCTCCTCCTCCTCTTTCCTCGCAATTTCCTGCAGCTCACACACACCAGCAGTGTCCCATCCCATCCCCCATCCCGTTGGTGGCCACCGCTCTTCAGAGTCATGGGAATTGTAGTTTTCCTAAATTAAGCCGTGATGGGGGAGTTCTTTGAATGTCAAATGACCTTGAAGAGATATGCCTCCTTTCTTCCTTAAACGCCTTCCATCTCTCTCTCCCACCGCCTGTCTTTCATTCAAAAACTTTGATTCCTTGCATCTAACCTCCAAGTCTGCATTAAGCCTGTGTCTTGTAACCATTGCCCTTCATTGCATCTACTAGACAGGATATTCTCACATGGAATCTCACATGTTTGTGTGCCTATGTGTGCATGTGTCTGTGTGCGCCTGTGTTTGTGTGTGTGTGTGTGTTTGTGTGTGTGCATCCATGTGTGTATTTCATATCTGTGGATGTGTCTTTGGAGGCTGTTTGTGGGCTGTGGCTAGGTGATGAGCTGTTGGTTGATGGTTGATGGGCTTTGCACTAACAGCAGCAGAGTAGATAGAGCCGTTCACCAGGATGCCTCACGACAGCCATTCATAACCCGAGTGCTAATTAGGTTTATCATTCACGAAGCAGCTACGAGGCCCAGGAGAGAGACACAGAGCGAGAGAGAGAGAGAGAGAGAGAGAGAGACACAGATTTTGATCCAAGACACAAACTGACAACATGTAAACAACTTCAAACATACCCTTCTCCTGTCTCCTCATGCCATGAACAGCGTCTGGAGAAGAGGTGTGGTGTGTGTGTGTGTGTGTGTGGGGGGGGGGGGGTGTTGAAGCACACGCTCGCAGATGAAATCACATGGCAACAGCATCACCTGGATCTCCCAGGATCTCCCAGCCCTCCACACTGAAGCGTTCGTAGCATCTGCACCGCCCTCTAGAAGAGAGAATTTGATTCAGTTAGTTGCCTTCCTCTTTTGGCTCCCGCCCTATCTTGTCTTCACACATTTGCGGATTTATATACTGTGATTCACAGGAGCGTTTGTTATTTTTTTCAATAGCAGTCTGTGTAAATATATGTTGAGTTCCAATTGGGCAGTCAACAATGACTATCTCAATTGCTACATGATGGTCAAAATAATTGGGGTGACGCAACTCACCTCTCCCACAGTTTTTTATTGCAGCTCTGGATCCAGTCCACCATCCCCTCTCCAAATCCTTTTGCATGGCAGTGTGCCATCTCAAAGAGCATCGGTCTGCATTAATGAATTTACCTTTCTTTCTTTCCTTCCTCCCTCCCTCTCTCTCTCTATCTTGCTTATTCTGTTTCTTTTTCTTAAACATTGTGTCCTATCGTTCTTTGTCCATTCTATCTTTTTCTCTCTCTTTCTGTCTCTCTCTCTCCCTTTATGTCTTGATTTTGGTTTTCTTTCCTGTCCTTGTGTATTTTCTTTCTTTCTGCCTTTCTCTTAATTCACTTTCTCTGCCACTACTTGTACCATTTGCATTCTTATACTTTTTCCTCCTGTTTTCCAAAATATTTCTCTCTGTCTGTGTGTCTGTGCGGCTTTCTCTCCCTCCCTTATATGTCTTTGTCTCTCTCTGTTTGAGTTGTTTTTGGATGATTTAAAACCCTAAATCTCTTCCCTCTCTTCCTCTTTCATCTTCCCTCTCTTCCTCTTTTCATCTTTCTCCCTCTCTTTCTCCATCTCTCCCTCTCTCTTTCACTCTTCTCTCTGTAGATGAGTTCCTTCAGCACCAGAGCGCTGACGCTTCTCTCCTCCGTGTTTGGGGCGTGTGGCCTGCTCCTTGTGGGTGTGGCCGTCTCCACGGACTATTGGCTCCTCATGGAGGAGGGCATTGTGCTCCAGCAGAACCAGACTATGGAGGTGAAGATGGCCCTGCACTCCGGCCTGTGGAGGGTCTGCTTTGTGGCTGGTAGGTACCCACACTCTGCCTCACTACACCCCAGAACCCCCTCACTATACCCCAGAACCCCCTCACTACACCCCAGAACTAAATAGAGCTCAGTAGGTACCTACTGTACACTGTACCTCCAATGCAGAACCCAACAGAACTCAGTAGGTACCTGTAGGTTCACACACTGTACCCCCCAACTCAGAACACATTAGGTAGACACACACTGTACGCCCCCCCCCCCCCTCCTCCCCCCACCACACCCCAGAACACAACAGAATTCAGCAAGTAGGCACACACTGTACTGTACGCCCCGCACCCCAGAGCTCAGTAACAGAGGACTCAAGCCTAGTTTGTGATCCTTCTCTGTGCATGGAGAGACATGTCTGTTTCACCCACTGATTCATTTCCTCCAGAATTGCAAGCTTGAGACGAACTGACTAAGTGACAAAATTAAAACAGATGGAAGTTCCATCCATAACCATTTGCAGCATAGAGCATGAAATGCTTTAGGATGGATGACAAATCTCAAATGTGCACTAAGTGGTATAACAGTGGCAGAATTAACCATGTTATATTATATTATTGTTGTTAGATTATATATTATATATTATATTATATTATGATATTTTTTTAGAGTGATGGTTGTTTGATCAAAGATATTTGCATACTCAGTTTTGAATACTCAGGATTGTTGG
>JASCQY010000068.1:10321045-10331353 GCA_030264315.1 Sardinella tawilis
ACACACACACACACACACACACACACACACACACACACACACACACACACACACACACACACACACACCACACAAACACACAAACACACACACACTCACACACAAAGGGTTATACTGGGTCATTCCTCTCATACTGCTGATGCTAGTGAATGAAGCGTAGAGAGAGCAGTGAAATTGCCACTGCTTCCTCTTGTCCTGGAGTACCCTGGCATTAGGCTATGAATCACCCCATAAAGAAAAGTGTCAGTCATTGTGGTGACTGCGGCTGTAATCGGATCAGGACCCACTGGGGGCTTCTATGCGCCCGCTCCGCTCTGTACGTCACACTGGCCCAAGTTCTGCTGGTTCAGTGGGACCCTCCTGCAGAGACTGATTGGCTTAGGGCAATAGTAAGTCTGGGAATGTGCTGTTCACTCAGTGGTCCAAATGCTTAGGTGATGCTTATGTGATTTTGTAGTGCTTTAGTGAACAAACAGCAGATTCAATTTGTAAAGGGGATTACTAGTGATGGATGAAATGTAAAATGTACAATAACAAATACAAAATGTCTCAGCAAGACAACTTTTTTGACAAGTCTGGATAAATGTGCTGAATAAAAATGACAAGGCACAGTGCCTTTGTCACTCACTCTTGTCTTTTAGCCTGCAGTCTTTGGCTATGGCAGGTAGATGTGTCTCCTTAGATTTGCAGAGATACCATTTAATCTCATACATCATTTCCACTATTGATCTGTCCCGCCAAGATGATTCAGCTGACAAACAGATGCTCATCAGTCTGCCCATCAGAAAATCTCTGAGAGTGTGATACCGATAACATTTTACACTAGTGTGTACACAAGAGTGTGTTGTGCATACTGTAAAGTAGTTCAAATGAGACTAGTTCATTGAACAAGTTTTCAAGTGAATTGTCAACTTGAACTAGTTCAGATTTCTGTGAAATCCTGTGTACTGTAGGTCCAAATAAAATCATGGTGATATACAGTAAGGTTACTGGCTTACTTGTGATGAATGAAGATTTAATAACTCTGAAGTTTCTATTGGAGAAGATCAGCACAGAAATAATAAAAAAAATATTAGATGAATGTGAACTAGTTCTCAGTTGTGGTTAAATGGTTGGTAATGTTTTTTTTTTTTTAACTAAACTTTGTACTAGTTCATTTGAAGTGTGAACTTGCTGTTGAATACTGTCTGGCACACGAAAGTTGTCTCAATCTAACATGCTCTGTCTGTGTACTTTGTGCACCCTAGCAGATGTTGCTAGAGCTGCCAACTTTACTAGACCAAATAAGCACTGTCCAGACAACTGGAATGCTTCATACTGGTGTCTTGATGCCCATGAAGCTTAGATGCTCCATTTGCCTGATTACGGAAATTAGTGGGACAGGGTAAGTCCAGTGTGAATCCATCAACAGCCCTATTGATCAAGGTCAAGCGAGTACTGTCTGTAGGAAAAAGAACCATAAAATTTGATAGAACATAGAGCGAAAAGTGAACGGATTATTAACATTAAATGAATGAGGCATTTCTTTCTGTGCCCCATTTAGTTGTTGTTAGCTGTCAAGCAATCAGTGACCTTGAGCGACAGAGCTATTGACTGGTTCACGTCGGATTTCTCCTTTCAGACGACAGATGCTTCCGGAAGTGCCGACTTTATTAGTCAAAACAAACACTGTCCAGACACAGGATGGTGTGTCTCCTCTGACCCTCTTGTCTCTGTCCCCTCCCCAGGAGTCCTCCTCGTTGGCCTAGCAGGTCGACGTGAGCCGGAACTAACTGGATTACGGCGGCTGCCAAGCGAAGGAGATCCAGTTCGTCAGGATCAACAAACTGATACACACGGATACAGAGAACAAAGACCAGCACATCAGTCTTGTGTGTTTACAAAACTCGAGACGTTCATAAGGAGCTGCTGTCTGCTTGTGTGTATGTTCTATGTTTTTTGTTTAAGTTCGTACATGGAGCACAGGTGTTGACATTCTAAGGAATATCGCCGGAGAAGAGGAACCTCTTGGAATAACACACTTTTTTTCCCGTCTCGAATCTGACAAGGAGTTTCCTCGGGGGTGGTTGTAATTTGTGTCATGTTCTGCTCCCCCTGGTCGATGCTCCATGCCTTCCTCTCCTGGTCTGCGTCTTGCCACAGATAAAGAGGTAGGGACTGGACTGTCCAGGAGGCCAGGAGCAGGTCACAACGGATGACGATGGCCGAAGGCTCTGCCGTCTCTTTGTTGCCCAAGCTGGCAACCCCATTCTCAGACCTCCATCGACTCGCTGGAGGCGTCCTGCACCGCTTTTACCCCCCTCCCCTGTCACTCTTCCATATCTTCATCTGCGCACTACTTCTCTCGGAGGCTGCGGGTAGCTTGCCTGGTCTGGAGTATGATTATGGCTCACACCCCAAATTCGTCTGCACCCCCATCCCCGCAGACGCGGACCCTTCCTGTTTTACCCCAGGGGACAGCCACAGTCCTGGGCATGGTCCTAGCCACGGCAACGGCGGCCATAGCAACGGTCACAGTAGCGGCCATACTAATGGACACCATGGGCGCGGCATAATTTCGGACGAGGCCAAAGGCACCATTCTTCACCTGCGCGAGAGCTTGGTCCGGCAGAAAGAGACCATTCTCGACCAACGGGAGACCATAAGGGAGCTGACGGCCAAGCTCACGCTGTGCGAGGGCTTCGGCAGGGGCTCCGGCGGGCACCATGACGATGACCACCACGGCCTCGGGCACCATGGATCCTACCACGGGCCCTCGCATCACTACGACGACCATCATACGGACCATCACACCGACCATCACACAGATCACCACACAGATCACCATACAGACCACCATTCTGACCCCCACTATCCCATGAACAGTCATCGGGATCATCACAGGGGGAAGGGACCGTACATGAGCCACCATGGCTTCTCCCCAGAACAGACCGGCAAAACTCTACAGGCACTGAAGGAGAAACTAGACGCCCTGCAGGTGAGTGGAGCATATGTTGACAGGGAGATAAAATAGGAAATATTGGATAATAAAGGGTGTTTCAGTAAGCCTTTAGGAGTTACAGACAGACAGACAATCAGGACAGTGTGATAGAGGGTGGTGCAAAATGTAGAATTTTATGGTTTTTCATGAGTTTGAGTTTGAGCTGGTTTCACCACACAAGAACTGGAATTTGTAATTTAATTGACACAGAAAGGAATCAAATTGTAAGAATTCTCGCTGTATAAGGAATGTATTCATAGTCATTCATAGTAACACTGTTTGTATAGAATATCTAAAGCACAAATTGTAATATATATATATATATAGAGAGAGAGAGTATAGGACACCTAGAAAGGCATTTAAATCTTTGAATTTCATTGAATTTTAAGTCCTTTAATCTGAAATGGAATTGTAATGTTTGAAATTTAAATTCAAATTTGAATTGAAAGTCTCAATAAAAGTACAGAGAAGAAGTAGAAGAGAAACAGAGAGAGAGAGAGAGAGAGAGAGAGAGAGAGAGAGAGTTAAAGAAATAAAGAAATAAGAGGGAGGGTGCAAGGCAAGCCAGGGCAGTGATGACATATGTACTGGTAGTTACTGGCACTTTGTTTTGTTTTTTTGCATGTAAAAAAGTCTTCTTAGGGTTGTCCAGGAAGGACGCATTCTCTCTCAGACTACTGACTTGTACTTTGAGGTCAACCCCCTAGGTAGAGCTTTCCTCCCTCCATTCCCATGCTGCGATGTGTTCTTCTGGCCAACTCCAGATCACGGCACCGCCAACGCGTACAGCCCTGCCACAAACGTCACTAATGTCACTTAGGGGACATTAGAGTTTAAATGTAATCTCATCTAGTGGCCATAACCTTTACAATTTGCCTGAATAAAATGTATTTGTACAGTATTTTCAATTATCTGCATCCCCAAGCCTAAGGTGTCATCTCTTTGTGTCTTCCCCAAGGAGGAAGTGTTGGCCCCTGCTGCAAGGGCCCTGCTGTGTGGGGCACTGGCTGCTACTGTCAGGGCCAATTAGTGTGAGCTGAAGCGACATGCCATTAAGCGGTGTATTCTGTCGCCAACCTAAGCCGGATTTCCTCTGAGACACTCAAGGAAGCCTGACAGAGGAGGGACAGGCTTAAAATGTCACAGAGCCCTCCTGCAGAATATGCAGTATTGGCACGCAACACTGTTGCTCCTTTTTTTTCCCTTTTCTAGTCTTTTTTTTTTTTTTTTCTTTGACGGTGCCTGTCTGGTCATTTGTAATGACGAGCATTGGGTTTTAATTGGTTTACATATTGTCAATGTACTGTACTGTAGATGCAAGTCCTCCTTCAAAAATATCTGAGAGCTTTATATGAGCACATTCAAATTTCTCAACCACGTTTTCATGTTTGTTTGTTTTTTTGTTTGCTTTGCTTTCATTAGGCACGAAATTCCACCAGTACCTACTCCAATTCTCTGCGAGACCTCTTGCAGCGCAGAATCAATTTGCTGGAGGAACAGTTACACCATTATTATGGCACACACCATAACCATGGTCACCATGACAACCACCATGGCCACGGCCACGATGACCACCATGGTGATCACGATGACCATCATGGTGATCACCATGACGATCACCATGACACTCACCATGATAACCACGATACTCACCACGATACCCACCATGACACCCACCATGACCCACACGATCACCATGACGATTATCATCACCACGACCGCTACAGCCATCGCTATGACCGCCACAATGGTCACCATGGTGACCACCACGATACTCACCATGATTCTCACCATGACAACCACCACGATGACCACCATGGCAGTCACCATGACACTCATCATGACGAACACCATGACGACCACCATAGCAGCAACCATGACGACCACCACGATGACCATGGCCACCCTCCTCAACTGGGCTATGGGAAGCAGGCACCCAGAGGACCATCTCGTGGATCTGCCAAACTAGACTCTGTTCTGAGCCAGATTCATCACCGCAACACTGAACCAGGTAGGCCTACAGTATATATAAACACCTCTCCTTGGTTCTCATTGTCTATGTGTCAATATTAAGAAAATAAATACATATAGTATATTGATATATTTATTGATATATTAGGCCTATGTACTGTACAGTATATTGATATTTATCACATGGTGAAATGGAATACTGAATTCTGATTGGCTAGCAGGGTGTGCGTTAATTCTTCATAACGCACACTTATGAAGTAGATCTGGTGAAAAAGTTTAATTACCATTCTATATCAATACTCTTTTGAATGGTAGCCATGCCAGGAATAACAGCCAACGAGGTGTGCTGTTATACGGCTGGCGCCGTCGTGAAGTAACACTTCCACCTCGTTCATTAATTCCGTATAACAGCACACTTCGTCGGCTGTTATTCCTTACAAGACAACATATAGTCTTATATTAATATTAGTATGCTACTGCCCTTCACAGAGCTATATCAAAATACTGTTGTTTATTGATGTCATAAAAAAGAAAATGAAATTATCTATACTCATATATCACACTTGAAATACTACCAAAGATGACTGGGTGGACTGAGTGATGAAGATTCTCTGTGGAACAACTGTGATCAGTACTCTCTTTGTTCTTTCTAGCCGGTCGCACCAAGCCTAAGAATCCGGACGCCTTCCAGATCGGCTTCCCGATGCGAACCAACTACATGTACGGGCGCATCAAGCGCACGCTGCTGAACGAGATCTTTGCTCTGACTGTGTGCCTGTGGCTGAAGGGTGGCAACGGGCCGGGCATTGGCACCCCGTTCTCCTACTCCGTCCCTGGCCAGGCCAACGAACTGGTGCTTATTGAGTGGGGCAACAACCCCATGGAACTACTGGTCAATGACAAGGTTGGTTGGTCTTTTTTAAAGAAGAGGGTCTAGTCAAAATTATTTTTAGATTCAAAACAATGTAGTAATGGATGTTTCCAAAACCTGTTACTTACATGTACACTAAATCATTATTATTTTAACACTAAAATACTGTTACTTGGAATACCATTCAGATATTGTTCTTCATAGTTTTTGTATTTGCACAGAAATTGGTGTCCTCTGTTTGTTTGTGTGCATGTACCTTATATTAAGTACTTCCAAATTGATTATGTACTGTAGGTCTACAAGGTTGTTTGCAGGTAATCCTATCATAGCATAACTCACATTTCACAAGTTATGCATTGTCAATTTGTAACAACAGAGACCTGGAAGCCAAGCCGTACTCTTGGCACCTGTAACCAGACAGAGGCTATTCAGAGAATAAGTCTCGTGGGACCCTATTGTCCTTGACATCTTAACCTTTTAGAAGACAAAGCTGTTGGTGTGATGACAGGTCTTTCTCTTTTCCATCCTCGTCAGTCTCCTTAATTACTTAAGAACCTAGGAGAGTGTGAGACGAACGTCCTACAGAAACTAGAGGCTGAGAAATTCAAAGAAAAGCATGGCTTATGGTCAGCAAGATAAGAGACGCTGGAGTCTACACTCTGCCTGTACTTTTACGTCCTTGTGTGATTGAGGAGCGCTGTGATACAGTTGATTGAGATTAGGGTCTGTGTCAACGAGATTTGGCAATAAAGCTACAGTTAAGGCTACAACAATGTTGTGTACTTCCGTCATGGATGACTTTGTCTAAACGACCTAATTCTAATTCTCAGAAGGCTGATCTTGTTGATTCTCTAACTACTTACGCTAATTAATTTAATGTGGCACAGATTGCAGCAAGATGCAAAAGGCCTAGATCTACTGTACTGTAGTTGTAGTTGTAATGCAAACACTTAAGAAGCTGCTGTATCTAATCTACTACCATTGCATACCACAAGATCACACTAATACACTAACTGACAGTTTGGGAAATTTACTTGATCTTTATTGTATAATTTGAACAAACATGAACAAGTTTCTACCCAGCAAGTATGAAGCGAATGGTAAAATGTGTCTGATTTTATTTCCTGTCAGGTTTATGGCAAATAGCACTAAATAGCAACAGAAAAATCACCAAGCAAATTACCAGTGTAAATCAGCATAAAATTGTTATTTTAAAAGAAATCACAACAATTGTAGCTGTTGTTGTCAACCTGTTTCTTCATTAATGCTAATCTGTCATCCATGAATAAGATGGCTGGACTATGGTTCACAAACTTGAGTTTATCTTTTCACATCTTTACTGGTCGCTCTCATTTTATCATCTCTAATTATAACTCTCTGGCTCTCCCTCTTTGTCTCTCTCCTTCTTTGCCCGTAGGCTGTGACCCTGCCTCTCTCTATAACAGACAGCAAGTGGCATCACCTGTGCATTACCTGGTCCACACGGGATGGTGTGTGGGAGGCTTACCAGGACGGCGTGAAGAGAGGCTCAGGGGAGAGCCTGTCCGCCTGGCACCCCATCAAGCCTGGCGGAGTTTTCATCCTCGGCCAGGAACAGGTACACAATGCCCTCCGTCCGCCCACTCATGCGTGGCTCAACTTGACAGCTGAACAATCAGAGTCAGAATCACTCCAATGGCAACATGTGTCCTTCTTGAAGAGCTGTACAGATGTAAAAAAGAAGAAGAGAGAAATAGTAAATAAATGTAAAATAAATAAATAAATAAGTGGAAGGAATCATTGAGATTGGGAGCAGGAAAAGACTAAAAATAATCCTTCCCTTATTTTAAACTATGCCAAACTAAGCTGTTGGAGCATAAGCGGGAAAAAACTGCATCTGCAAGGACAAACATTTCGATTAAGATCCTCATTAGCAAGACATTGTTCAGTTTCCAACAAAGGCCCAACATAGGCTACGGCTAATGCACTATAATTGGAAACTATAATGGGATGCCTTTGGGGTACCTTCCAAAAAAAAAAAAAAAAAGACAAATAAACATTCATTCCCCTCTGGTTAAACAAGACTATAAATTAAAGATACACGCATTCAGTTGGTTGGAGCATGGTGTAGAGCACTCTCCCACACCGTCACCAATTTGTGGACAGCAGACATGAAAACCAGACTACAGCTTATCGTGTCCTATCAAGACAGCCATTGTGGATCGGCGTGTTTATATAGCCGAGAGCGGATTTAAGATTGAATTTTTCATGGTAATTCATGACTGCTGTCAGACACTGACAGGTCCTAGTGACAGCCTGAGCCAGAAGAAATGTTCAAATGTGTTGACATTTACAAGGACCTCTCTGTTGAATACATCACCTGAACAATACCCTTGTCATTTCGTCACTGGCACCCAATGCATTCATTTTGTTATATGTGACTGGGCATCAATACGTCAATCTAGAACAATGAACTCTTTGCTAGACACATTGTTATGTACAGTATAATAAATCTACAAATATAATATATGCGAAATGAACAATGTAATCTTTATGAATTGTAACTAGGTAATGGGATGTTTTATGCAATTTTGGTTTTATCAGCTTGGCAGTGGGGTGACAATGTTGTCAGGGAAGGCAGATACTAACATATAACAGGCCATAAAATGCCTTTGTATGGCAATGTTTGCAAATTGTTCATAAGGGGATGCACACACACTGATTCTTTGCTGTTTCTTTGTGCCTGTGATGCAGGACACCCTTGGTGGGAAGTTTGACGCCACCCAGGCGTTTGTGGGCGAGATGTCCGACCTGCAGCTATGGTCTCGTGTTCTAACGCCCCAGGAGATTAACAACCAAGCGTCTTGTCGATCACACCTGACAGGGGACATCATCACTTGGATGGAGTCAGTGGTGGAGTTGCATGGAGGGGTCACCAAATACCCCTTTGACCCATGCCACTAAGTCTGACTGCACACAACAAAGGAAGAAAGAAAATGGCTGCCATTTCTTGTTTTTGAGGAGGGGGAGGCCTGAAGATTTGGGATCCTTTATTGCCTTTGTGCAAATTAAGAAGATAAAGGATGAAAAAAAGTAATTAAAAAACAAACAACCACATATCTTCTGTAGACTGCAAGAGTGGAGGAGTGGGCAACGCGTGCTCGAAGGCTCTAAGCGCCAAAGTGGCACTGACTGTCCCCATACCTGCTAATAGGATTCGCTATCTTTACACTGGACCCTGTAGGACCTGGTTTTAGCCAAGCACCTTATTAGCCGCGGCTGACTTAATGAGTGGTGGCAGCGGCCTCGTGCACCACCTGACTCAGTGATCTCTCTCCCCCTGGCTTCACAGAGCCAATCCAGAAGCAGCCACTGACCAGATCTGCACTTTTTACTGCTAGAGGACCAGCAACAACGAACGGCTTGTAGAGGAGTTCAACTATACGCACTACATTTGTAGTGTTGGTATTGCTGCTTTTGTTGTTGTTGTTGTTGCTATTGAGCTGGATATATTTAGAGAGCTATCCTATTTGCAAAAGTTGGTGTGTACTGTACATTTTTCCCAAAGTGGACCCATGCATCAAGACTGCTAGGACTGTGGAGCAATGAAGGTGTTCTTTCCTGCCCACATGTTTTTTTAGGGGCATGGTTTTCTAATGTAATACTGTATTCACATACACACCCCCATCTGCGGATTTCTTTTTTATAGACTTTGTCAGATACAGTACAGAACAGTAGTTCGCGACTCAAGGTGCTCTTCCCGTCTGCATTTGGAAAAAAAAAAAGTTCACGATACAGTAACTGTGACAAGTTGTTTGTGACAGTGTGTTTGTGTAATACTGGATTTTTTTTTTATGTCTCATGTTTTGTGTACATACTTTGTAAGGGCATTTCTTAAAGACGAAGAATACTTTTTACATTATCAGACATAGATTTTTTTTCAAAGTTTGTGAGCTGTAAGTCTGTATGACAGATCCATGAGATTTGTAGATATCTGCAAGTTCACACACAGAATAAATGGCTCAAGGAGCTCCTGAATAATGCTAAGAACTCCATGACACCCTAGCTTAAAGGAGAACTCTGCTATGTTTCAGCCTCAATGCTGTTGATAATGGGCTTCACATTTTTGGGCTTTTGTTTTGATGGTATAGAATATGCCTGGATCATCCTGCTCACTCATTTCTGAATTCATTTTCTTCATTTCTGTAGGCTATCGAATGACAAGTGTGTGAAACTTACTACAACAACATTAAGGCTGAAATGGGCCAGACCTCCCCTTTAAAGTAAGATCAGTGCAGCAAATTGGTCTTTAAGGAGGAGTGACACTTTTTCCCTTTCTCCCTCTCCCTCTCTCTCTCTCCTTCTCTCTCTCTCTGTCTCTGTTTATACTATCACTCTTTCTCTTCTACTTCACAACCACCTAGTATTTGAAACGCACATCAGAATATGAAATGAAACACCATCCAAAACTGTCATAGTAAAGAACTATAAACTACCCAACTACCCC
>JASCQY010000068.1:10341051-10353995 GCA_030264315.1 Sardinella tawilis
ACCCCCCCCCCCCCCCCCCCCCCCCCTCTCTCTCACTCACTCTGTCTCTCTCTCTCTCTCTCTCTCTCTCTCTCTCTCTCTCCCTCTCTCTCTCCTTTTTCTGTCTTATCTCCCACAGAAACCCAAACAGGTGACATGCTACCTCCTGTTCTCCCTGTTCACGGCAGTCATTGGCTCCCTTCAGTTTGGCTACAACACGGGTGTCATCAATGCTCCGGAGCAGGTCTGTATGCATGTGTGTGTGTGTGTGTGTGTATGTGTGTGTGGGTATGTGTGAGAGAGAGTGAGAGTGTGTGGGTGTCAGTGTGTGAATGTGTGGGTGTGAGATGTGTGTGTGTATTGAGTGCATAAGATAAGCTAGAGCCCACCATGATTGCATTTTATAGTTTTTAGCCAGCTCCAACATAATCAACTGGGAAAGTCAGTTGGTCTTACACACCTGCCACCTTGTGATTGGTGCCAGCGCCTGTCAGTCATGCGGGGCTTAAAGGTGGACTATGAGATCTTTCAGGTCTGATTTAATTTTTTTGTCTCAAATTGTCAAACAAATCCAAGGGGCACAGGTTTTGCACCAAAACATCAGCCATGTTTCAGCCAGCCAAACAACAACAAGATGGTGAGGGGAGAGGTGGGGATTAGTGAACTTGCATATATGGGCGGAGGGCAGTGAGCAAAGTTGACTTACTGTAGTAGCATGACTTTCAGAGTAGCGTTTTGTTTGATATTTTGGTATTTGGTATTTTGGTGACATCATGCAGGATCTCATAGCACACCTTTTAAGGACTTACTGCTCAGGCAGAGTGCCTAAATTGAGGCTGACACTGGGCTGTTAGCTATACATGGCATCTTTAAGATGTCAAACCTGAAGCACAGAAATGTTTCTTGCTTTGAGACCTGGTCGTGTTGTCTTTCAGAAACTACGAGCCTTCTTCAACAACACCTGGATGGATCGCTATGGGAAGCCCATTGAGCCGGGTACCTGCACCATCGTGTGGAGTTTGGCGGTGGCCATCTTTAGCGTGGGCGGCATGGTTGGCTCCTTCAGTGTGGGCGTCATGGCCAACAAATTCGGCAGGTGAGTGTCAGTGAATGCCCTCAGCTAAAGGTTACACTGTGTTGTCTACCACACACTGCTTTTAGTCAAACATCTATTGTTGTTCGTGTCTTAATCAAATAGCTTATACACCTAATAAAGTGCTCCAATTTTACCTCGTACACAAGAACATATTAATCTGACAACAATGCTGTTTGTAAGTTGCCAAAATCTATTATTCATTCAAGGATAGAGTGAAGAAATTGGATGGAAGGATTTTTTTTGCTGTGTGGTTTTATTTGACTGAAAAGATTAATGACACGATAAATTATGCCCAAAAACCCATTTCATTGCATCTTCAGAATGAGATCTCATTTAAATCAACCATTACCTCTTGCACCATCATGTGTGCAACAAATGCTAATAACCCTTCAGGCTACTTTTTAAGTTGATAACTAAAGATAATATTTAAATGAACCACTCTAAGGCATTGGAAAAAGGTCTGATTGTTACTTCAGAGGAGGAAATGGATGGCTGGCAGTACAGTAGCCTACTTTATGTACTGTAGTTCTTTTTATTGTGCTACAGAGTTTTAGAGGCACTCTCTCCAAAGTGTCCATCCTCATCATCGTCACCAGGACTCTTCAGCTCATTCAGTCAGCATTCTTTCTCTCTCTCTCTCTCTCTCTCTCCCTATCTGTCTCTCTCTCTCTCTCTCTCTCTCTCTCTCTCTCTCTCTCTCTCCCTCTCTGTCTGTCTCTCTATCTCTGGTCACCGCTGCACTCATGTTTGTCCTCGTCCCTCCCTTTTGTCCTTATCTTACATTCTGTTCTTTCTTTCTTAACTTTCAAAGTCAATGAATTCTTTTCTTTCTTTCTTTCTCTCTCTTTCTCTTTCTCTTTCTCTCACAGCATGTTAAAAAGTGCTGCATAGACATGTAAAGAAGCCCTATTTGCTCAACCTTGTCTGTCTGTCTGTCTGTCTCCCCCTCTCTTCTGGTCAGACGCAAGTCCATGTTCATGGTGAACATCTTGGCCCTGATTGGTGGAGCTCTGATGGGGCTCTGCACCCTCTGCTCCTCCTTTGAGATGGTCATCGCCGGCCGCCTGGTCATCGGCCTCTTCTGCGGCCTCTTCACGGGTCTTACCCCCATGTACGTGGGCGAGGTGTCCCCCACGCCGCTCCGCGGGGCCTTCGGCACGCTCCACCAGCTGGGGGTAGTGGTTGGCATCCTCATCGCTCAGGTAATGCAGCCTTAATACTGTTTTGTGTTTGTAGGATTCTAAACTTAGCTAGTTAGGTACAAACTTTTATTCTTCTTTTATCAGCTTACCTGGAAATGCTTGTATTTGTGTACTGTGTAATATTCGATATTTGTCAAACATTTAAAATCTTAAAATTAGAAAACGAAAAGTAAAAACATTAGCTATATATCTTCCACCGTATTATATACCCAAGCAAAAGATCAACCATCTAAAAAAATACAGTATATATTTTTCTGATCATGTGCAAATTTAACCACCTCACTAAAATGAAACATGAATAAATCGAATCACTCATCCACACTAATGGCCATTCTTTTACTACTGAGTAATCATGTGTTTGTCTCCCAGATCTTTGGCCTGGAGGCCCTGCTGGGGTCTGATCAACTGTGGCCAGTGCTGCTGGCCGTGACGGTGCTCCCCGCAGTGCTGCAGTGCCTGCTGCTGCCATTCTGCCCAGAGAGCCCCCGCTACCTGCTCATCAACCTCAACCAGGAGGAGCAGGCCCGCAAAGGTGAGCATGTGCATAAAGGTCAGCCAGGCCTTTTACTCACCTGTGCTCAGGAGAGCAGGTGTGCATAAATTCAGCCACCTGTTTTATCTACTTGCGTCAGAGGAGGAAGTTTGCTGCTGACAGGATACTGTAAGTTAATGTCACTAACTTCTGTTGAAGGGAGCAGGCGCCCAAGGGCCAGAAGATACTCAGCTTTGCTTTTTACACACTTGCCTTCATAAGAGCAGATGTCCAAAGGTTCAGATATCAGCAAATTCGCCACTTGTATTTCTTACTATAGGTGTATCAGAGGAACAGAGCCTGCTGGTGATGGGATAGATAAAATAAATTATGTTTTACTAATTCTTATTCACAGGAGCAGGTGTAACGGATGCCAGCTAGCCTGTGTGTTTGTACAACACTAGTAAACCTTCCTCACCACATCTCAAGAGCCTCCTAATCTCAGGTGACTGGGAGCCTTGGCTTTTCGGTTGACTGCCTAGGCAAATCGCCTCCTGACCCGAGGTGGCTGTGAGGTCGCTTATTAAGAGCTCTGGGCTGGACCACTCAGGAAGTTATGGTGCCATGACTCGGATGGGAAAGAGGTTATGAGTGTAATGGATGCTAGCTAGCCTAGCTGTGCGAATAGAACTGTCCCAACATCTCAAGAGGCTCCTAGTCATTTGACGGAGTATGGGCCTTTTTGGTTGACCAGCAAAGGCGCTTGCCTCCCGATTCGAGCTTGCAGCGAGGACCGGATCAAGCCAGACGACTATTAATCGTTTGTTATTATTTTTTTTACTGTTAGTCATTCAGTGAAGTATATATGGTGTGCGTTATATTGTGTGTGTGTGTT
The DNA here is from genome assembly GCA_030264315.1 of Sardinella tawilis. Classification (NCBI taxonomy): domain Eukaryota; kingdom Metazoa; phylum Chordata; class Actinopteri; order Clupeiformes; family Clupeidae; genus Sardinella; species Sardinella tawilis. The sequence goes on from JASCQY010000068.1 coordinate 10,344,696, forward strand.
TTTATTTACTGTTCCTTGAAAATACACTACCACATGTATTGTTAAGCAATTCTGTCCCGTCTAGTCAGTTAAGCCTGATTTCGATTTGGGGCTGTATCCCCTGGCCCTAATCCTGACAAAAATCAATATGGGTCAGTTTGGGAAAGTATACCATGATTAGTTTTTTTTCTGTCACACATTGCCCAGCCCTAACTAGACCAGTCATGACTTTTCTCCCTCACAAAATGCATCTCCTTCTTTACACACTCACCGTTGCTGGTCCTTAAGAGGTGTTGTTTGTCTAGACTGAGTGTGATAAGAGCTTGTTGACCTGAAAAGTGAAGCAGAGTCCAACAGCAGGTACTGTCACCTGCCTCCCCCTCCAACTTTGCCAGATAAGCTAGAACAAGCGATCGCTCTTGACTCTAGGGTGTCTAGGTAATAGACTGATAATAGAGCATAAAGGAATTTGCATTACATTTAGCAGACGGTCATTTCCAGATTGAATTTATGTACATCACCACAACAATTTCCTTTGTCTATCTTGACTAAGATTGTGAGTGCTATGACTGAATGCAACAAAGAAACTCACATTCAGTTTTGTTATCCTGTACCTCTATCAGTTAACATTATCAGACAGTTTTCTATTACGTTTATAGTATACAAAACTTTTCTTGTTCTTTTTCCCATCAACGTCACACAACAGGACTATGAGTTGAATATCTATGGGCAGAATAGCCCTTTAAAGTAACACCATGTACATGTAACTTTTCACCGCTAGTTGAGGTATCCTTTTTATCAGACAATTTGTTCATGTACCTGAACAGTTCATGTACAGTAGTTATATGAAGGGTGGGGAAAAGCAAATGTTTTTCCCACCAGACACTCAGGATATGCACTGTGCAGCTTTGAGTGAAGGCCAGGAAACCAGCACAATATCAAAGAAAAAGCTTCCCAGTATGGCTGATGACTGTACCAAACAAATCAATGATCATCATGAGGATCTTCTAGAAGGACCTAGAAAATGTTCAGAAGTTCTGTGTGTCTTTTACAGTAAAATGTGACTAGTCCACTAGTTTTTACACCAAAAGGTATACACCAGTAGTGTTGCCTTTAACCCGTGTCTTGCTGTTTGTGATTGGCCAGCCTTGGTGCGCCTGCGTGGCACGGAGGACGTCAGCAAGGACATGCAGGAGATGAAGGAGGAGAGTGTGAAGATGGCCATGGAGAAGAAGGTGACCATCGCGGAGCTCTTCCGCTCGGCAACCTACCGCCAGCCCCTCCTTGTTGCCATCATGCTCCAGCTTTCCCAGCAGCTCTCAGGCATCAATGCGGTGAGTTGACTACAACTCCCATCATGCACCTCCATTTAGAGCAGATGGGGGTTTTGTTAGGAAGGATTTTAGGGTATTGAAGTCTGAACTCTTGTTTGCCTCCTAGGTGTTCTACTATTCAACGGGTATCTTTGAGTCTGCTGGGGTTACCAAACCCATCGTAGCCACTATCGGAGCTGGAGCTGTCAACACTGTCTTTACTGTGGTGTCAGTAAGTGATTTTGTACAGTATGTTCTTGTATTTGAAATGTGTGTGTGTGTGTGCGTGTGTGTGTGTGTGTGTGTGTGTGTGTGTGTGTGTGTGTGTGTGTGTGTGTGTTTATTTTGTTTATAGTAATGTGTAATCACATTATTGTAGTAACACTGGGCTTTGCTTTGGGCTTTGCTTTCAGCTCTTTTTGGTAGAGAGGGCGGGACGTAGGACTCTACACCTCATTGGATTGGCCGGAATGGCTGTCAGTGCCCTCTTGATGACCATAGCCCTCTTATTGGTATGTTCCCTTATCCACATCATGCTTACTGTAACTCTTTTACTGAGACAGAGTTATATTGGCGGTGAATCTCTGTGCTATATAACAAGGGTACCATCTCCCCTGTCTCCCTCTCTTCTCTCGTTGATGCAGAAAAACATTTCTTCCCTGAGTTATCTGAGCATCGCGGCAGTGTTTGCGTTTGTGGCACTGTTCGAGCTGGGGCCCGGTCCGATTCCGTGGTTCATTGTGGCCGAGCTCTTCTCCCAGGGACCTCGGCCCGCTGCCATGGCTGTGGCGGGATTCTGCAACTGGACCGCCAACTTCCTAGTGGGAATCAGCTTTCCCAAACTGGAGGTAATTTTTTTTTTTTTTCTTTTTTAAAAATATTTCTGTCTGCCTACTTGGACTACTTGGTCCTCAGGTTAATTTATCATCCCAGTCACTTAGACATGATTATAATATGGTCCAAGACATGAGAAATTAATGTAATTAACGTGTCTGATTAATGATCTTCCGCAGCTCTGTTGAGTCATTAGTGAACAGTGGTTCGTTTGTCAAATGATATAAATGAGTCTTAAAAAATGATGGCAAAATTGCCTCTATTTTCTAAGTGAGACATTTTTCAGTCTGTTCATCTGATTTCAGTTCTATGGAGCATCAATTGTGTTTATGCATATGGTGTTATCATAGTAACGTCATCTTAAAGGGGAAATCAGATGTGAATCAATCCACAGCCCTGTTGTTCAAGGTCGCAAAGTGCTCTTAAAGAACCAGAGGATTTGATACAGCATAGACTGAATAATGGATTAGCTAAAGTTAAATGAATGGGGCTTAGGTAAGTGAAACTGAAAGTAATTTTCTGTGCCCCCTTTAGTTAATGTTAGCTGCTGATTTTCTATACTGTATGAGCTCTGTTGTATTATTTTTTCATTCTTTTTCTCAGTGACTCAAACAACAGGGCTATGAGTCACACTGGATTTCTCCTTTAAAGGAATATTCCACCCAAACATGAAATTAAGTCAGTGTCGGTCACCCCCAGACATAAAACAGTGGTAAAAACCTGCTTAAAATCCATCCAGGCGTTGTCCTGCTTTGGGAGCAGTGTTTTTAGCTTTAGCTTAGCGCAGTTGCTGTACGTAAACCAAGACAGCCACCTAGCATGTAAGCTGGCTCTCTTGGTTTACAGCAATTACGCTAAGCTAAAGCTAAAAAAACACTGCTCCCAAAGCAGGACAACGCCTGGGTGGATTTTAACCAGTTTTTTTTCACTGTTTTAAGTCTGGTGGTGACCGAGACTGACTTAATTTCATGTTTGGGTGGAATATTCCTTTGAGCAAACTCCTTATAACTTATGACTGGTACATGAATTGCGTAATAGAAAATATTCTACCTTATCTTTGTCCATTAACTGTGTTTATATTGACTTTGCATCACAGGAGTTGTGTGGCCCCTACGTCTTCATCATCTTCATGGCCTTCCTCATTTTGTTCTTCATCTTCACGTACTTCCGCGTGCCCGAGACGAAGGGCCGCACTTTCGACGAGATTGCCCGGAGTTTCGGAGGTGGCGCGTCTCCAGTCGATCCTTCTGGCGAGGCCCCCCCGCCTGGAGACTCCTCGACCATGTCCGCCTCACCCGTGAAGGAGAAGGTGCCCCTGATGGCGGCCAATGCTAATGCCACTGCCAATGATGTGGGCTCACCAGGGGAGGACAAGACTTCGTCCACCACGCCACTGTTGGCTGCATCGAGCTCAGACTCCAAGCCTGCGGAACCACCAGCGGCCAGTGCAAAACCAGACCCAGCTCCCGCACCTGCCAAGCCTGCAGAGACAACCCCAGCCCCAGCCAGCAAGCCTGCACCAGTGGAGACGGTGACGCCTGTTGCCGCTGCTCCGGTTGCCAAGCCAGCTGCCGAAACCAAGGCCCCGGCCCCACAGCCCACAGCAGAGGTCAAGAAACCAGCACCTCAACCCGCAGCCGAGGTCAAGAAACCGGCCCCGCAGCCGGCAGCCGAAAGTAAAAGCTCTGCACCTAAAGCGGCGGAGACTAAGAGTCCTGCTCCTGCACCAGCACCAGCAGAGGCAAAGAGCGCTGCTCCACAGCCAGCGGCAGAGACAAAAACTCCTGCACCTAAAGCACCAGAGACAAAGAGTCCTGCTAAGCCTGTGGAAGAGCCTAAGGCTAAAGCGCCAAAGGCCCCAGAAAAGGACACCAAAAGTCCTGCGGCTCCACCACCAGCTGCAGAGGCAAAAAGTCCTGCTGCTGCACCACCAGCTCCAGTTCCTGAGGTGAAAACTGCTCCTCCTCCTTCTTCAAAACCAGCTGAGGAGGTCAAAACTCCTGCACCAGCTTCAGTTCCTGAAGTGAAAGCTGCTCCTCCAGCTAAACCTGCTGCAGAAGCCAAGAGTCCTGCTGCACCTGCGGCACCTGCTGTAGTGGAAGCAAAGAGTCCTGCAGCAGCACCGGCTCCGGCTCCTGAGGTGAAAGCTCCGACTCAAGCTCCTGAGGTGAAGGCTCCGACTCCGGCTCCTGAGGTGAAGGCTCCGACTCCGGCTCCTGAGGTGAAGGCTCCGACTCCGGCTCCTGAGGTGAAGGCTCCTACTCCAGCTCCTGAGGTGAAGGCTCCGACTCCTCCTAAACCAGCAGAACAAGCCAAGAGTCCTGCTGCACCTCCTGTAGCAGAGACCAAGAGTCCTGCAGCACCACCAGCTCCGGAACCCAAGGCTCCTCTTGCACCTTCTGTTCCTGAGACAAAAAGTCCTGTGGCTCCGTCAGCTCCTGAGGTGAAAAGTGCAGCGGCTCCAGCCACAGCCGATGCCAAGGGTCCCTCTGCAAAGCCTGAAGCTGAAGGGAAGAGCCCAGCGGCGCCACCTGCAGCCGAGACGAAAAGCCCCTCCACTGCGACCCCATCCACTGCCGAGGCCAAGTCCCCCTCACAAACAACAACTGGGGTGGGAGCCTCAGCTGGAGCAGACAAACCCAGTTCAGCAGAGAAAGAGAAGGTTTAGGAAAAGAAACAACCAATAGCAGTTTAGAGTGAGATGAACTCAATTATGATTGGTGGTCATGGTGGGTGTTTCATTGTTTATGTTTTTTTTTAAGCCGGATGTATGGTGCAATATTGTATTTATCCCACATTTTTCAACTATGTTTTTTTATATTTCACTGTAGTGTATTCAGAGTTTGTTTTTAGTAGTTTGTTTTTTATTCAAATTATGTCATCAAAAATGAGGTTAAAAAGGGATTTGTCCATTTTGTAGCCTTAAGTTGTCTATTTATTGGAAGGCTTTGCAACATGGCACAATGCCAAAGTGTTGGAACGAACACACATAGACCTCAAGCATCATTTTGTGCAACACTTTATTGTAAAAATCAACCATTAGCTGCTGTCAGTGACCTAAATAGAAAAGAGTATAAAAAGTAGTTTCTATCATTGTGTTGCTTAAATCAGTTTCACATGTTTGATACCAAAAATGATCAAAGCCTTGGAGTCAGAGAAAAGGGGAAAATTATACAAACATGGTTAGTGTCATGATTAGGGATGGGACAATCGCAACTATTCTCAATCGCAATTAATCACCAACACGATCGCAGTTAATCGCAAATAATAATGATTGCATTCATAAAGAAATAATATGTTACTGCTGGTAGCTGCAACTTAAAGGAATTCTCCGGAGTGAATCAAACCGAAACTCTGTTGTCTGAGACTGCCGAGTGCTGTCGATACCAGAACTACATCGGTAGGTAGAATGTAGACTGAGTTCGAGAACTAGCCGCTACCGCTAACTTTCGCTGTGGTTTCGTTTTCACATGCCCTAATCAGTTAGCGGTAGCGACTAGAACTTGAACTCGGTCTACGTTCTACCTACCGATGTAGTTCTGATACCTATCGACAGCACTCGGCAGTCTCAGACAACAGGGCTTCGGTTTGATTCACCCCGGAGTACTGCTTTAATCTGAAGTGGCGTAACTCACACCAAACAAAAATAAAGTTACACCAGCAGCACATGTGTCTTTTTCCAACAACAAAATGTGTCATTTCTGTTTTACATTTAGCAGTAAATAACAGGCATCCCTAGCTGGTGCTGCAGTTTACATCTTGTTTACATTCAATGAATAACAAGCAGAACCATGTTCCTGCCATTTCCATGTGATTTATGGTACACTTTTTTGGTAAAATTTATTATTGCACAATACTCACAATAATCACATAATCGCAGTCATTTCTCTTACAATAATCGCAACATCAAAATCTGTAATCGTCTCATCCCTAGTCATGATCAATGAAGTTGATTATCATGTTATTCTTATCAGATCGGCATTAGGCAAAAGAAGGCTCTTCTTTTGACCTACATGTACTTGGGGCAGTGGTTGCACTATAATGTAGCTAGGTATGGGATATGACAATCCTTGTAATTCAGCAGAATCAGAAAAGCACAAAGAACTACGCTTCTAGAAATCGAAATTAGATAAATCTAAAAGATTAGTATACTGCTATAGTTGCAACTACTGTAAGCTTTCCTATAAACATAGACAAGCCAGCAATGCCCTACACTATAGTTCTGATAACGTATTTTAATTCCAGTTTGAAATGTTAACGTAGATCAATGAAATGATAGCATTGTATGATTTCAGCATCTTCAGAACTTCCATTCTCTATCTCAAAATTAATGTTATCGTGATGTGAAGTATTTTTGAATGGAGCCATTGTTGTCTTTCAGTGGCTAAATCAATTGACTTGATTGGAAGTATTTTTCTGGAAAAGATTCTCCTCTACATTTGAGTGCTATTTCGCATTGGTCTGTGTTGGCTTGCTTTGTGGATGAATTCTAAATACCCCTATGTGACACTTTGAAAGTCCTTTGTGGAGTAATGTGATTTAGTGTAAAAAAAAAAAAAAAAAATCTGCTTTATTTCACAGCATCTCTATTTTTATTATAGTCTAAATAGTGTATAAATATGCCACACATTTTATTTATTTTTACCCATATTGCTTAAAAATTAATTATATATTATATTTATATAAAGTAAAAGTATTTATTCACAGGCACCTTTGCAGTCCACCCTAAAATGTGAAAAGGACCACAGTTGTTATTCTGTGTTAATGTACTGTGATGATTTGTGTAATGTGTTGCACTGAAAGGAAATGGCAAAAGAATCACATCCCTGTTTGAAGTCATGTAGTCGCAGGCTGTATTTGACTTTTCCTCCAAAAGCAGCTTCTTCTATCTCCATGGCGACCTCACCTTAAAGTAACACGATATAGGAATTACCTTTTAGGTACTGGGTACCCATTTAAGTACCCCTGTACAGTAAGTGCTTCATCTAAAATCAGTGCAAAAGCTCCTGTCCCTGCTTACAACAATGTTACAAAAACAGGTTCTTCAGGGATGCATGGATAATGAGACTCGTTGCCAATCAGTCTCAAGGAATAAAATGAAGTTGTTTAAAAATAAATAATGATAATAATAAACAAACAGGTAAAAAGACCTGTATCGTGTTGCTTTAAACAATGTCTTACCACACTGTAACTCTGTACAGGAAATACAATTACAGAAGCTTCAATGCCCAGAGGCACTCTGCTGACTTTGGATGAGTCAGTGTTAGCAGAGATTTGGGCTCTTATGCATAATATGTACAACCAACACAAACCTACTGTATAGTCTGGAGAGGGGTCGTCTGTACAGATTTCTACTCTTTCTATGTTACAATGGAATGATTGCGTGTGATCCTCACTACACTTTTTATGATTATGATCATGATTATTATTATTATTACAACATTATCATGATGTAGTTATGGGAAAAGATGAGGGAAAGAAGGCACGAGACTTGGGAACAGGGTCATAAAATATTTATTGTTTTATTTTATTGTTTGTTTATTTGTTTACTTATTTATAATTTTGTTATTCACTGTTGCATAAAATAATTATCCCTGGAAAAGATGTTTCTATGATTTTGTGAATAAATGTGAATGCATCTAAAAACAAACCCTTCTACCTTATTTAATAACATGTCAATGGAATTTACTATAGACGATGGAGTTGTTGTGTGTACTGTAGGTATAAACTAAACTATGTTCCAAAGAAGTCTTTCTTTGGCTTTGAGATGTCTATTGCCTAGCTGTTGGGTTTTTGCTTCTTTTCTCATCATAGCATTACTGTCATTTCAGCAGTGGTCAGGATTGTAAGATAACTGGAACATGAACATATGAACATTGTGAACTTGTTTATAATTGCATATGTTGCATCTTTAGCACCACCCTATACAAGAACATCAAAGTGAAGTCCAATGTACTTCATTTTAGAGAACATAGATGGACTCATGTCAGATTTGTCATGGTTAGCTGCATTTGAAATTGCAGTTTCAAGACTCTCATCAGGCATTCTAGAAATTAATAAATGAATGAACAAGATTAAAAAAAACAATTATATATGCTCCTGTATTTACATGTAACATTATGTAAATATATTTGTATATATACAGTAGGATTTTTTTTACAGTAAGATTTTTTACTTTAAGTCAAGATCTAGACAAAATAGATGCACATAGCCATAGCAGTCATGGCTGCCTCCAGTTGATTCTCAGAGAGGTGGCTGTTTAGCTGGAAATTCTTCCTTAGACAGCATAAGATTGGTTTGACACTGACTTGAGTTGTCAAATGTCAAATGTGTGTCAAATGTCAAAAGTTACAATAATGTTCCTTACTGCCACAAAAGGATTCAGCATTGCAGCAGCACTGTAGCCTGACTAATGCCAGACTAAATCACAAGTGAGATTTAGTCTGGGGACCACCTATTCATTTTCCCGTACGGGATGTGAAGTTCAGTTTGTCCAAAAGTTCACGCATTGTCTTGCCATCGATCCTAGCTCTGTGATTGGTTCCCAAATCTATGTGAAAGGCTGCCTAGCATTTTGGAACGAGTGCGCAAGGCAGCATGGGTATTCCCAGGCTAGCAGCACTGTATGTTTGAGTAGAAAGGTAGCTCAATTAATCTGCCGTTTATACTGCCCATAGGAGTAGATTGGCATTAGACTGTTTTATGGTTAAGGACTGAATGTGAATACATTGAAGACTTAATCAAGGATATGGAACCTTTGGCAGAAATGCTGAACTGAAAAACATAAATAATTTGGCTCTAAAACGGCTCCAAAATACTGCCGGCCATTTGAAAGTCTGTTTAAATCAGTGTTGGTTGGCTTATTTATTTATTTGCTTAAATTTGAGTTGAGAGGGAGCGGGAATTGATTTCATTTTTTGCACTGTTCCACTTGCTACAGTATATGAGATTCAAAAGCATTTAAATGGACATGTAGGTTCTCTCACTGACACCTCTCTTAGTGACTATGCCCTGTCCTCCTTGCCTTGTTTACATTAATGAGACATTGAAAATTCTTGAATTAGTTTGTTTTTATTTTGTAGTTTTATTATTGTTTGTATATTCTGTGTGTGTGTGTGTGTGTGTGTGTGTGTGTGTGTGTGTGTGTGTGTGTGTGTGTGTGTGTGTGTGTGTG
>JASCQY010000068.1:10380591-10404766 GCA_030264315.1 Sardinella tawilis
CTGTTTCAGAGGTGGTACTAGTCGTGCCGAGCTGATACTAAAATGTCACGTGAATGGTGCGGTCTACTGATTGGTCATGGTGTTTTTAAATTCATTGAAACTTATTTATTTAGACTTTAATTACAATTAAATGGGGAAACTTGAGTTGCATCGTGCAAGGTGATGGCTGTATGTACAGTACTGTAAATACTGTAAAAAAAAAACGTCTAAAAAAATGTGCCAGTTATCACCATGTAATACGGCAAGCTCACAAGAATAACTGTTGCATGTGTCTATTGTGTGTCGGAAGGTGAATTATCTAATGATCTGTCAATAATAGACAAGGTTATTGTCAATAACAAAATCATAAACCAAACCAAAATCAAAGTGTTAAATCCTCAGGATGTTTGATACTTATGTGCCATGTCTGTATTCTTGCAGCTCCAGAAAGCCATCGAGGGGTCGACCCGCAGTGGCGTGAGACTACGCCCCCCTCTGGCCAGCTTCCGGGAGCCCAGTCGCAAATCAGCCAAGCCCAAACCCACCTCCACCTCGTCCGCCCCCTCCTCTCCCTCATCCCCGACAGCTCCAACGTCTCCCTTCTCCCCCGCGCTCACCCTCCACCCTCCCCCGGCCACCCCCACCCCTGCCTCACCACCACCCCCACCCGAACCCGACCCCAAAGAGGAGATGGAGGTGTGGATCGAGGGCGTGCGGCGAGAGGCCCTGGTGGACGTCGAGAGCAGCAGCACCAGCAGTAGCAGCAGCAGCAGCAGCGGCAGCACCAGCAGCCTCAGTAGTACCGACGGAGCCGGAGCCGGCGCCGACAGAATCGGCGATGGCGGAGAAAGAAGTAACTCCTCGCAGGTGCCCCCCAACCCTCCGTCCCCCTCCACCATCCCTCTCTCCACCCTGCAGCCCGTCCCTGAAGCCCTGCTGGAGGAGAGCGAAGAAGAGCCCATCTGAAACTCACCTGGGTGGGGAACGTGTGTGTGATGTGACGTCGTGTTGATTTTTTACTTTTCAAGAGTTTTTTTTATCAAGTTCAAAAGATTCTTTTTTGTTAAATAATCTTGCTTTCTCTGTATTCAGATTTTCTCTCGCTGTTCATCGTTGAAAGAGTTTTTGAGTCTCGAGTCTTCTCGTGCAATGGGGTTATTTCTTAATTACATGAATACAAGGAATACCTTAGATGTATAAAATCACCTTTACAGTCAGTAGGTAGGAATAGTTTGAAAAATAAAAAAACTGAATACATTGTCAAAATAAATACAGAACAATCCAATTTGATTTAACTATATCCCAAGAACTGTAAATTGAACATTCTGTAATGTGATTTGCAAAATATAGGCTACATGAGGTTAGTGCAGTATACATAAGATTAGCAATATGCTTGAGATTAGTGCAATACACATGAGAGTGAAGATAATTGAAGGAAAAGTATAATTATCTCAAATAAGGTTACCCTCACTATAGCTCAGGAAACTCAAGACAAATTAAACTCATTCAACAACATCATTCTTATTCATTATTGTTGTGATGTACGTGGGTGACTGGATCAGGTAAGATCTGATCCTAACCGACTTTGGCTGGTAATGGAGGCTCACCTGTGCTCAGGTCAGTCTGGCTTTTTTATATGGTTGTTTGATATGTAGCAGTGAAGTTGCATGGATTTATTTGAATCACAAGATTCCCCCCCCCCCCACTCCCAACCCCCACTACTACCACAGATTCATACGACTAATATTCTTATGTTGAAACACTGCCTCTCTACAGGGTCAGTTTCCATAAAATGTTCTCTTTCCACTGAATCCTCTTTTAACAGTTTTACCAAACATGTACCTACTGAGATGGACAGAACCTGCCTCATTCTCTCATGAACGTCATGGGTATCTAAAGTGCATTGTCTAATTTGTCATTAATTATGTATCCACATGAAGTGTTCTATCAGTGTCAAGTTCAGTGAAGCATGAATGACTTAAAAAAAAAAGTGAAAGAAATGTTTTACCATCCACTCAGTCCAGGTTTTAAAAATGGAGGTGACAAAAAAAGGTGACGCCTTAGTAAATATGAACAGGGATTTTTGTCCATTCCGGCTCCACGCCCACATAAATTCCTATGTCTGGCTCTGAAATTGAAATGGAAATCAGCTTCTGTTCTGACAATGACAAATCCTGTGTGTATTGGCATCAGTATGCTGAGGCTTCTTCTCTGTGTCTGCAGGTGAATATCTCTCATTTTCTGATTTTGCTTCATGAAAGGAGGTCTTTGAAATTACCTGTCCTGGACAAAAAAACCTTACCCTTACAACATAATGTATGTAATCCATGAAATTAAATCATAACTTGTATTTTAAAGCAAACTTAAAATGCTGTATAATTTAAATAGTTAAACAAGGGAAAACACAACACAGGTTCAGAAGAATAGAGAAAAATCTCCTTTGAATTTTCAGTTGAATAGTCCCTTTACATGCCATTAGTGACAAGCCTCCCATCAGCAGTCTTGCTTTTTCAACAAAGAGCTCTTACCCTTGAATTGAATCATCAAAAGAATGATACAATCTTTGATTACAGAAAAGAAAGAAAAAAATGACGCATGATAAGCCTTGGTTTTCACAAACACTTACTCAAGTCCAACCATCCGCGTATGAACGATGTGACAGGAGCAAAACTGTAACCTCAGTATGGGTAGAGCAGGGAAAGAAATTAAAGGAGAAATCCTGTGTGAATCTATCGATGACCCTGTTGTTCAAGGTCACCGAGTGCAACCGGTGGGAGAAAAGAACAAGAATATCTGATACATGTAGTCCGAATAGTGAAGGGACAGAATGGACAACCTTCATTCGAAGGGGCACAGAAACTCACTTTCAGTTTCATTTCACTATGCCCCATTCAGTTAATGTTGGTTATCTGTTCACTATTTGTGCTATGTTATGTGTATCAAACTTTCTGGTTCTTTTTCCTACATACAGCACTGGGAGACCTCTAACAAGAGGGTTAATCACTGATTCGCAGCGGATTTCCCTCCATCCAGGCTTTCACTTCATCCAGCGGTGAGGTTGTGTCTATCCATGGGCTTACTGGGGCGACTGGGCTCTGAGAGGTGAAAGGTCATACTTGCCATCTCAGAGATCAGAAGCTGCCGCTGCTGGAGACGCTGGGGAGGGAAGCCATGGAGTGTTTATCCAGACCTTACAAGGACATTTTGCTCTTTCTGTGATCTTTCTGTCTTCTTCTCTCTCCTTCTCTCACACGCACATAGACACACACACACATACAAGATCATGTCATGTCCTCTCTTCTTTATACAGTATTACACAGATATGGTCTCTCTCTCTCTCTCTCTCACACACACACAGAGACTGACTCTCTCTCCCACATACAAATATACACACATTCTGTCTTTCTCAATCTTTCTCTTTCGCACAGACACACACACTCTCTCTTTATCTCTCTCACACACACATTCTCTCTCTCTCTCTCTCTCTCTCTCTCTCAGGTTGATCCATATGTCTTTAAACTGGCAGGCTCTTCATCATCAGAAGAGTCTCTGCTCTCTTGATGTTCCAAATGTCTCTGTGCATTTTTAACAGTGAAGGTGTATCTGTTTGTGTTTCATGTCTCGGAGTCCTGTTTGTAGTCTTCTGTTCATTTCTTTGGATGTATCACATTGGGATTCATAGCCACTGCTAATATTACAGTGTTTTGTTGCAGCTAATATTTTATAGATCGACATCTTTGGAATAGACCTATGTGGAATTGCTGAAATTATTTTATTAGGGTCAACGATCAGAAGATTAAATTATATTTAATATGTTATTTATAAATAAAGTTCTATGACAATAGGAAAGACTAGGTTTTCCTTTTTCTGTGTCATAAGTACCTTACCTGTACTACAAGTCATACTGTATATGGAGGTGGATACATTTCATATTCTAAATTTCAGCATGTGATTTAGCTACATAGATTTTACATTTCAACAACTACAGTGAGATATTGATTTTAAAAAGTGATTAATAGTTTACATAATTAAATTGATTCATAAAGGACATTCATGTCAATATAAAGTGTAGGCATTAGTCAAGCCTCATTGACTGACAACAATAATAGACATTTCTGCATATGACAACACTAATGAGGAAAATATATATTTTTAGTCAGTTAGCTAGACAGTAATAAAGACACTCTCCGAATTCACATGGGTGGACCGTTTATTTACAACACATAAAAATGCACATGGTCTGCATGACTAGGGAGCTAGAGAGGTCTATGTCTGCCAAGTCGGACTTCTGAGCTGTGTCTGTGGGTTCTGTCAGTCTGTCGGTGGTTGTAATGAACTCATTCTATGAGAGACAGACACTGTGAGGCCATAAATGAGAAGTTGATAGCGTCAGAATGGCCAACAGAAAGAAGGCAAAAAAGGCTAGCGGCTGCAATAAATGAATGCACTGAATGAATAGAAAAATAGACCATTACACTATCAGCTATATTATCAGCTGCATTTTAGTCAGACACAGCCGACAAATTCTCACTTGTGAAATCACTCTCACCTATCCCTACATAACTAAATGGGACATTTAACAACAGTATATTTTTTAATGCACGTTAGCCTAAAGTGTCCCGATAACATCATACAAAAATAAATTTAATCCCACTGTTGCATAAGAATAACAACAAGAATCAATATGTTTCAAGTCAGTGTCTCCCCGCTGTCTCTGTAAAGTCATCAACAGAACATACAGTTTAAAAAGAGGTCCTTTTAATCATGAGACCATGAAGTTTTCTTTTTTTTAATGTCCACCAGAAAATGTCTGAGAACAATTTTTTTCTCCCAACGGTTTGCTCTGGGCTTCTTTCAGACCTGGTGGTGTTTCAGTTTAGAGAGACTATTCATCAGCTATATAGGAGCCTGTTTTACAGCGGAAATTGAAGCACCCCTCTCCCTCTCTGAGAGAACCAGAGGAGGGTAGATACTCGGCCAGATGTCGTCTAGGGGTACAGCGCTCTCAAAGAATTGGGTTTCAGCCCAAGGGGCGACCAGGGACACACAATATGGTTACTGCATTCTGTTTTGGCCTCTGGCTCAGGGCACAGACTAAAGTGTAGGTCGGGGGAAAATAATAGCGTGCTACCGGGTTAACCGTGCCCAGAGCCTTACTTGTTCTCTGTGGGAAAAAAAAAAACGGAGTTGAACTTAGTCCCACAGTTCCAAGGTCAGAAAAGTTTCAGTCTCCAAGCATCATCAAGCATCATTTAAATCATAACTACACATAAGGACCCTCTAACAGTGGATACTACAGTAGATAGAACCTCATGAAAACAATGTCTACAATTAGTGCCTCATTTTGGGGGTGTGGGGACAGGAGAGGGGGCTGTGCGTTTGGGGGGTGGGCAGGGTGGGTTGGGTGGGTAGGGGGGGTGATCGATAGTGGATGTGCACTTTCTTTGAATCTAATTTGAAATGGATTTTCTTCGTTAGCCACTCCAAATGCTCTCAGTGTGGTGTAACCCAAGCCAAGGAGATAAAAGGACTGAGAGCTATTCTCAGAGCAGATGTCTAATATCTAATTATTTCCTTTGTGGCTGAACTTGTATCTTCTTCACATGGAGGACTTTAAATGAGCTACTTCATGTACAGTATTAGAAAACAAACAAAAAAAAAGCTAATGGTCATGCTACAATTGCAGTGGCAAATTGCACAGTTCAAGATGTGATCCACAATCCTGTGTGTCGTTATTGCACAGTGCAAGGTATCTGCAACCTTTTGACACAGGATGTCTCTGCAGGATAGTTGGCAACATAATCCATTTTAACCACTAGAGGGGGCATGCCACTATTCACTAGAGCAAGTAATATGATGCGATGATTTTACAATGCAGCTACTCAACCACTGCTATAGTCAACTTAAAACGATTCATTGCATTGAGCTGAAAATAATAATTGAAAAATAAAAATCACGCAGAATCAATCAAAATCAATCCTCGGTATCAACACTGCACGTCAAATCCAAACCAAAACAATGCTAACAAATAAATAAGCGTCCTTTGTTGCTCTTTGTCTTCATCCAGGCTAACACACCCTCCATGAGTCCAGACACTACCGCTGACGGGGGGGAAACAATGTGGTCCATCTACAAAATGAACTCTGCTCCAGTCTTTGCTTCACTGAACAGCAGATCAGAAGATATGCAGGTTGGCAGGAACTCAAGTCCTTCTCACATGACGTTCAGTGCAAATCAATGTTGAGCAGCTCGGTGATTAAGGTACAAAAATAATAACACTTATAATAAAATTAATAATAATACTACAAAGCAACATTTACTACTGTAAGTAATCCAAAACATGATTTTGTCACTCAGTGTGTGCAATACATTCTTTTAAGTTTGGTCCAGTCTCTAGTGCATATGTAGTAGGATTTACAATACGGTAATGATGGTAAATTGGGCAGCACTGTTTTAAACTGGGCAGTATTGTGCTTGATTATACAAAGAGCACGTGTGTGTATGTGTGTGTGTTATGTGATGTGTGTTCACAAATGTGTGAATTTGTGGGTGTAAAAATGTCTTTGTGTGTGTGTGTGTGTGTGTGTGTGGTGTGTGTGTGTGTTTGTGTGTGTGTGTGTGGATATGTTGGTAATAAATAACATAGGAAACATTTCACACAACATCACTGCCAACAGGCAAACTGGTAATATGATTTGAGAATATAATTTTATACATACATACACACATACAGCACACTCGCTCTTTAACACACATACTGTACCCAAACACACTCACTTTCATACTCGCACACATACATGTAAATACATATACTATTTCATTGGCTTTTTATTTTATTACAAAAATCAATATTATTACTGTGTATACTGTTAGATTTGAAGCCTTTTTTAATAGTTCAAAAGCATGCACTTTCTTTTGGTTGGCTTGGCTCTCTGATATTGCACTCATCTCATTGGTGCTTCTCTTTGTGTGTGTGTGTGTGTGTGTGTGTGTGTGTGTGTGTGTGTGTGTGTGTCTGTGTCCTTGCTCTTCTTCTTCTGATCCTTTTACACAAAACAGCCCATCCACGGCCTTGCAGGGGCTAATGAAATACTCCCCCCGACATGTTCCCACACACACACGCACACACCCACATCCACACACAACCACACACACACAGAGACACACTTTTGTATTCTGTTTCGTCTTCCTCGCCTTGGCATTCAGAAGCACCAGTCTCTTCTGTTGCTTTGGCCACATTTGTCCATCTTCCACGTCTAGAGCCCCGGATTCACATGTTTCGTTCATCCAATAGGATTAATAGTGAGGGGTTGGGGCAGTTGGGGGTTGGGGGCGGTGGGTGAGGGTTGGTGTAGGGGAAGCTTAGGGTTAGGGCATGGAGATTAGTGTAATCGATTGATTATTAAGGTGTTTGTTTAATTCAGTGGTCCATTTGCGGCATTTGGTGCTGCACGTCAGTTGGTTGCCACAACAACCACAGAGCTCTCCTCCTTTCCTGACGCTGCCACCACCGTCGCTGCAGCCGCTGCTTCCTTGTCTTTCTCTTCCAGGGACTGGACGACATAGGAAGTGACCTCGAAGGGGCCCTGCTCTGTGCCAGGCTCGGCGGCGGCGGGGTATGTGGGGGTGAAGAGTGCAGGAGGGCCCGGGGTGGGTCCGTCCGCTGAGGAGGGACTGCGGGTGTCCCGCGGCGACGGCTGCGTAGTGGTCGGAAGCGGCGAGCCAAGCTCGGGTTCCAAGGTTAACGTGACCTCGTCCTCCTGGTGGTTGGGTTGAGTTGGTTGGGGGGCAACAGAATGGGATTGGAACAGCAGAGGAGAGGAACAAACATCAAACATTGTGAAGAAAATAAAAGATGATGTTGCTAGTTGTGTACAAAAAAACAGTGTGTAGAATGTGACCTTTTGAACATTTTGCAACATTAAAAGGTTAAGTCAGGTGGTATGAGCATATTACAGCGTGAATCTTCTCACAAAATTCTCCTAAAACTGTAGTAGTCAGCTATGGTATTTAACTGTCATTCTTTTTGCCTTAATGACAACTGCTATAACTATAATCAGCGTTAGGGGTCGATGTACTGCCAAATGAGTTGTCATGGAGATGTATAATTGTGTGTCTGCCTTGAAGCGCAGCCAATCAATAGCTCAAAGTTCTCATACAGTAAGCCTGGTTTCTATCCAATCTCATAATGGGAATTACTGAAACTTTGATACATATCATACTGCATGTAGATAAATCTGGAAGTTAAGTATCCCAGGTTCCCAGGGAATAACAGAGACTCTCAGACAGCATTTCCACAGAGCTGCCTCATTTGACCTTGATCTTTGTGACCATGCCCAGGACAACAAGTACCCGATTACACAAAAATGTCAGTAGATTCAGTAGATTAGAGTTTCTACTGGAGAAACAAGGTTTATCTAAATTATTTGGTCTGATAATCTTCTATTACATCTAATACAAAGCTAGTTTATGATTATTCAATGAGTAGTTAATGACTGCCTACAGATCTTAGGTCCTCAAGAACCCAAATGATTTTTCGATGTGAAACAGTAAAGAGAGTAAAAAGACAAAGCTAGTGGGAAAAGCCAAATTATAAGGATGGGAGGAACATGGGAGATGGGGTCACGGTAGATTCCGGAACTTACCTTAGTCTCCTCCTCCTGCTGATCCGTCACGCTCTCGCTTTCCGCGTCAAACTCCTCCCCCAGTGCCTCGGCCACGCCCCCGTCCATCATATGCACGGGAGCCATCTGGCCAACGATCTCCACTTGGTGGGGCTCCACCTGGGCCGACGCCCACAGGTCGGCCAATCGCGGGTGAGTGGGCGGGCCCAGGCTGTGGATGGTGCTGTTGGGCGTGGCCTGCAGGGAGTGGGGGTTACTGTGGAAACGGTGCTCCATCGCCTATGGGATGTAGCACAGCGAGGGGGAGCAGATTTGAGCAGATTGTAAGAGTGTTGCGAAATTAATCTCAGTCATGATTAGCAGCTCCTGAGGGTGAAATTACCTCAGTGGTAAATGTGGATGCCACCCCATCTGTGGCTAATAGTGGACAGAGCTGGGAGACACTAGAGTATTTAACTGGAGTATTTAATTAATATGAGAAAAGTAGTAAAGTCAAATTTTCTATTGTTTTACTATGTTCCAACCTTTTACCCCCCCCCCCCACACACACACACACACACACAAACATACACACACACACACACACACACACACACATCCATTAGGCATCAGTGCATTTTAAATATCTATTCAGTTTCTATGGCTGAATCCAAATGCCCCCCTATGCCCTCAGCCTGGAACCCTCATACACTTAACCGGCATGAACCAGCCAATCATAATGTCGATTCCTATAAGTTTAGTCATTGAGGGCTAAGGGTTTGGGGAGGGGAGGGGGCATTGGGATTCCACCATTATTTTGGTCTGCTTCCAATTTTCAGTAGCTTTCTAGTTGTGATAGAGAGTTGTGTATTTGTTGGAGATGCACTCATATGACATGTCAACAAGGCATGTCTAGACATCTAGTGAGAAAGAACTGTGGTGAGATAGAGATGTATTCTTCAAGGAGTGAATATTTTTAAAGGAATGAATAGCGATACTGCCCATTTTCCAACCTCCTCATTGGTCTTTGGCAAAGGTGCAAATTATACTCTCACTAACACCTGTTGCTACAAACATACCACAAGATTTTCACAATTTTGCTCTGGCACGTATACCTCCAAATGAATACTGTAGGTTGGTCTAGACAGCGGAAATATGCAAAGCATATAACGGAATGAATGGAATCATCTATAGCCCACAAAAGCTTCAAAGCTTTTCACCAAGAGCAACATCTTTAGATGTATTGCTTATTCATCAGTTTGATTAACGACTGCAATTTAATTACATCTTTTTGTCTGTATAAATGTGTAAATGATTGCGGTTACATTTCATGTGTACATATACTGTGTTTCAGTGCCTCAAACTCCATACTTCCCAGCCGTGTGTATTAAATAAGTGATTTGCCAAGCAATCTGTTTTGTTTTCTTTCCGTAAGCAGATTTTTGACATTTTTTACAGATCATTTTTACAGATTAAATAACAATTCACAGCCGTTCAGGTACACTCCCATTTGAAGGATTGAATTTCTCAAGTAGATAATATAAAAAAAAAATCCACAATAATGATGGGACGTTGCTGGGAGAGCAAAGGCTCATGGGAGTTGTAGTTTACCTGTTGCTGCTGGTAGTGCAGAAGCTGTTGCTGCTGGTACTGGTGTATCTGGTGCAGCTGCTGCAGGTGGTTCTGCTGCTGCAGGGTGAGCTGCTGGGACAGGAAGTGGGTTTGGTTGCCTTGGTTACCTTCAAAGCCCTCGCCAGAGGCACCGCCCGCCAGGACGTACGAGCCGGCGGCAGGGGAAGCCACGCCCGAGGGCTCATTGCTGATTGGCTCCCAAGCGTCAGACGAGGAGAGGCAGTAGAGGCCCTGCGAGACGTAGGTGTGAGGCCACACCTCAGCAGTGGAGTGATGCAGTGGCTGGTCTGAGGGAGAGGAGAAGGAAGAGGTAGAGGAGGAAGAGGTGGAGGAGGAAGAGGAGGAGGAAGAAAAAGCAGGAGAGAAAGAAGAGTTTCAAGGGCGTGATAAGGGACAGATAAGCAACTACTGTATGTAGGACCAAAGTCTCAAATCTGTTGACTGTCAGACTAGCAGATCCTTGTTTTACAATGGAAGTAGATTTGGATCAGTTCCATTTGTTATCTGATCATACTGTAGCTCATAAGTATGTATGCAACGAGAAGGCAACAAGTAGTACAAGTAGGTAACTGGTATTTTGTGTGCCTAGTCAGAAGACATGATACTTCTGTTAGCTTTGTTGGTGTATGGAGAATGGGACAATTCAATGGTACGGGCAAAAAGACTTCTGCAATATTTAAAGGAATTATTCGGAGTGAATCAACCCGTTGCCCTGTTGTCTGAGGCTGCCTAGTGCTGTCGATATCAGAACGACAGCAACAGGTACAACGTAGACCGAATTAGCGACCTGCCTGCTAATGCTAATAGATAGGGGCATATGAAAATGCCCTCATTATTTCGCATTGGCTGTCATTTCGCTATTTGGTCTACCGTGCATGAAAATCTGTCATTCTCATACCTTTGGACAGCACTTGAAACAACTGGGCCACGTGTTGATTCACTCCGGATAATTGCTTTAAAGTGTCAAAATAGCATGTTTGAAAATGAAACCAAATGAGAGGCATGGATTCAATACATCATGAAATGAATCATCAATGATGCATTTGTCAAACATAGTCAATTATACACTGTATGAATTATACCATGAATTGTTGTATATCTATGGATTGTACATTGTTTAAGTCTTACCAAATTCTCTCAATTTAGAAATGAGAAAAAAAAGCTATCCCACCTACTGTCAGACAGCTAAAATATGTCCTATCACACATGAAACCAGTGCAGTGCAGTCAAAACAATGTCTGCAAAGCCCTCTGTCAATCTAAAAGCAAAACAAAGACGACAGATGTCAGCAGACAAAAGGAAACAAAAAAGCAAAAAGCAAGGACAAGGACGCAAGAAGGGAATCAAGTTGTTGGACTGTGAAATGTGCTGTGTGCGTTTATTTAGAGGAGGGGCAAAGTCAGAGAGCAGTAGCTTAAACATCTTAAAAGACCTGCTGTAATGACTATGCAGGCTTTACAAGCAACTTACCAGCAGCAACTGGCATCATTAAACCCTGTATGCAGTACTGAATACAAAGAAGCCATCGCTAATAATCATCAAGGCTTTGGCTGAGCATTAATTAATCAGTAATTAATCAGTAATCCATCATCCCTATGCACATTTCTTTTAATGTTTTCAACTTTAATCTATGGGATTATATTATGGAGTGTTACATTTTCAGCATTCTAATTAGCACAAACTCATGCTACAACTTGTGCAGATGTAGCTCCCGTTAAAGAAATGCTGCCACAACACAAAGAATGTGTGAATGTCTGGCCTTGTGTTGGCGGCACAGGCAAAATGTGTCATTTCTTTCTGGTTGCAGGTCAGCTCATTCAGATGGCCTGGAAATATTGGTTACGACTTGAGGGTGTGCTGTGCCTGTGTTTAGCTCCTGACTCTAGGGGCCATATCTGTTTTTAATCCAGCCCTAGTTAGGAAGAGAGGACCAGCAGAGGGCCAAAGCACTGCTGACAGCAAGGGAGTGAGCTTTTTTTCTCTACAGTACTTTCCCTATCAATAAAATGTAATCTAATCTCCTGTAATCAATCTCCACATGTTGGATTCCTTTTCCAGCATCTCGGCATTGGGGTAAATGATGCAGAGAATGATTGCACCAAAGTGGAAATTCTAAAGGCAGCTCAAAGTACAAACAAATGCCCGATAAGAAGCTAAATGCATAAATGTAAATGCTATGGGTACAGTCATTTCCTGGGTATAAACTGCAATTAACCTTGGTTAATAATGGAGAAAGTGCAGTTAATTAGATTGGTATACAGGCACCAGCATCACCCTCATGAAGTCATACGATGAGCTGAATGCCACCCAGTGCCCATAGGCAGTGAGTAAAAACGCTACAACACCTGTCTCAGATCCCTATGTGGATGGAATCAGTGAAACAAGACATGGATTAAACATCTTGTCATCCTCCTCTCTTTCTCTCTCTCTCTCTCTCTCTCTCTTCCATTTTTTTCCATATCTCCTCTTCACACTTCACCAATCATCAGAGCCATCTCCGGCACACTGTGGTGCTTTCTCCCCGTGCCCTGGCCCCTGCTCTCTGCTCCAGGTCGCGGATTGAGTTTGCCCCGGCCGGGCTGCGTACGAGCACAGCACCATTATTATCCGCACCCGCTGTTGCTACCGCTAACGCTACTGCCCAAGGGCCTTGCTGCCATTTTGAGTGGCTGTGCAGCCCCCCCCCCACCCCACCCCACCCCAGCCGTCTATGTGTTGCAGTAAATAAAGCCGTGTCACACCTCTGAGACCTGTCAAACGGGGGGCGAGGAGACATCAGTCAGCGCCGTAAACAATATCAATCAGGCCAAGCTCAGTCCATCACATTGTACTGTGTGTGTGTGTGTGTGTGTGTGTGGGGGGGGGGGGTTGAGAGTGAGGATAGGTGTGTGAAGAGGGGTGGCGGGTGAGGTGGGGTGGTTGAGTGTTGTGTGTGTATACTGTATGTGCACCCAAATGCGAGTGTGTGTTTGTGCGTGAGTGATTGTGGTGATGTCGCTATACTGCAAGTATGTATGCCTAGGCGCGCGTGTTTATGTGTGTGTGTGTGTGTGTGTGTGTGTGTGTGTCTGTCAACATCTGTGTATTTATTCCAGCAAATCTGTACATTTAGCTAGACGCATGACATGAGTATATGTGTGTAATTGTGTGTGAGTACAAGTTCACTGTATCCACTGTACATATGTGTCTATGCATGTGTGTGTGTGTGTGTGTGTGTGTGTGTGTGTGTGTTTGTGTATGAGCGTGAGCGCGTCACGACCTCGACTGAAGTAGACCAAGCTGAGGAGCGATAGCAGCAAAACACAGCACGATGAGCACCAATCAGTGAAGCAGGTAGCTGGCTCTTGCGAGGAGAGTTTTTTTCCATCCAGCTGCCGTGACGCCAGACGCAGCTGTTTGCTTTCAGAAGCCCCATCTGGCCCATCTCCTTGCAATGGAGAGAGCCCACTTTCACCGCCTTTTCTGATATTTGAATTTCCCATTATGCATATTGCATATCGTAACCACTGTTTGTTGTTTGTTGTTTGTGTGTGTGTGTGTGTGTGTTTGTGTGTTTATGTGATGATTAATGCAAATAGACAACAAAAAGTGCCAGTCATGGCTGGAGGCCTCTCTGGAAATACACTGTGTATCCAAGTATCCACGCTCTCTCTCTCACACACACAAACACACACACACACACACACACACACACACACAGATACGTTTACCACACCCTGTGGGTCTCTCTCAGTCTTCTAGGTGTCGTGGCACTTCAAAGAGGGTGCAGACTGGCTCATATACAGTACACCCCAGAGTGTGTGTTTGTGGTGCCAAGCCAGCAACCGTTTCTTTTCACACTCCTTATGTCCCTAATGTTTCCACACACACACACACACACACACACACACACACACACAAGCACACACAAGCACACACACACACACACACACACAAACACACAAATACGGGGTAAAAGCAACACTCTACTACAATATGCTCCTCGGCAGGCCTCGGAGCGCTGGGTAGGGGCAGGTGTCAGTTATCGGTGACAGCTCAACCCACGCAGAGGACTGAGGCCAAGAAACACAAGATGGCAGAGGCCACCACTGGGATGAGGCAGGCTTGTGAGCGCATTGGCTGGGCTTTCATGCCAGACCAAACATTCTCCAGCGGGGAAACACACCACTTCAGAGCAGCCAGGCAACTGACACTGTGTCTGGATAGATACAGCAATTCACAGATTTGATGGCTAAACACGATTTAATTAACCATGACATTGAAATCACTAAGGCTGCTCTATGCTACTCTTAGGGTAGATTCTTCCAGTACCATAGACAAACTAGTGCAACTCACATGTACACTTTTTTTTCAATTTGTCTTATTATCTACAGTAGTCTTATATGTGGTCGTGCCACTGCAGTTCAATGACCAACAGCTGCAGAATCCTTTGTAAAGCTTGTGACCTATGCCCCCACTTCAAAACAAGCCCAGGATTTCAATAAAGCAGTGACCTATTTAGTACTATTGTGAAATTAATTAAATTATGCACAATAAACATGAGATCTGGAGAATTTCTTGGACTCTTAAGTGTACTCAGAGTCTGGAGTAGCTGTAAATGAGATGGTTTCTCTATTCTGCTCAATGTAGAGTCAGTACTTTACGTACTTACTATGCTGTACTTTACGTAATTACTATGCTGGAGTGACATTCCCTCTAATCGCTTGTGATACATGTACCCGTAGATGCACTTTATGTCTTAGCATACATAGCATTATGAAAATATATGTGGGAAAATGTATATGAGACTATTTACATTGCTGTTAATCTAAAATTGGTGTTGCAAAGATAATGGATCACATCCAGAAAAAGTATATTGAGAAAGTATAACTAAGTCATTTTAGGTAGTTACTGTATGTATGTATGTATGCAGAGCATGTAGATGACAAGGCAGACAGACAGACAGACAGACAGATACAGTAGATAGATAGATAGATAGATAGATGGATAGATAGATAGATAGATAGATAGATAGATAGATAGATAGATAGATACTGTAGATAGATAGATAGATAGATAGATAGATAGATAGATAGATAGATAGATAGATAGATAAATAGACGTACAGAGAGATACCTGTAGATAGACGGACAGAGAGATTAATTGATTGACTGGCTGTCTGATACTTTGTATGCCCCAAACAAAATTAAAGTGAATGAATGCAAAAACTCTGAATCTACATTGAGTCAATTGGCAGATTTGGCAGAGAGGCTACTGGTAAGGTGTATTTACCACGACTGGTGATGCTGTCCTGGTTGACCTCGCTCAGATGGGCCACACTGCCCTGATTAGATCCCGCACACAGACTCTCTCCCTCCATGGAGTTCCAGGCTAGCAGCGTGGCTTCGGAGATGGCAAACTGCTGCATCACTCCTGGAGAGGGAAAAGAACAGAGGGAGCTGAGATTTAGGAGAGATGGTTTATCACCGCGGTAGAGAGAGCTGCCTAACAAAGGGGGCTTTAGAGAGACACTAGAGTAGAAAGCTGAAGAAATTGTTCTAAATCACAACCTCTGCCCTAAGACCTAAGCCATGAACCTTTGAACACTTACAGTAACTGACATGAATCACCTTCATGATAATTAAGTCATTGAGGAGAGTAGTAGTGTAGTGAGGTGTAATGAGTGTTGGGCACGGGGGTAAGGAATACCCCCACTTCTTGAAATTTTTTAATGTTAGGAATTTATTTTGTAATAATAATTTATGTTACTCAGGCATTGTTACTAATAGTACTATTAAGTGCACATGTCAAATAGACCTCTCCAGTAAGTCCTCTATTGTCATGCAAATGAACATCATAGAATGACCATGATCATGCAGTGATACTATTGACATAGGTTTTGGAGATGCTTGATGTTGATTGATTTTCTCTGCAATTTGGTTTCCTAAACCGCCACTAAATAAATCCCCACTACACTTTTGCCTTGGGTTTAATCCATACTACTGATATTGGATATTAGGTTTAATCCATACTGCTGTTCCTTAGCATTAGTAGAGTTGGCATCAGCTAACACTTATGCCTAGGGGTTAGGGCCTAGGGATTAAGTGAAGCTATTGAGATTAACCCATACTGCTGTTCCTTAGAATTAGCAAAGTTAGCATCAGCTAAGAGGGTTTCTTTTTCCCTCATATTTTCTTAATAAGTGACTCACCAGCGGCAAAACGTGCCTCCTTCTCCCCGTCACTGAGGTCACTGTAAGCATCGTTCTCTAACCGCCTCTCCCTCTCTCGGTTCAGGTTGGTCTGGCCCACTCCCCCCTGTGGCCCGGCGGATGGTTTGCCCCAGCTCTGCCATTCGATCATGTGAGCCACACGCCCCTGAGCCATGGCCGTGGGCTTGGTGACTTTGTCCTTCATAGAGCGGGTCACACCTGAGGAAGAGGAGAGGAGGAAGATGAGGAAGAGACGGGCGTGAGTTTAAAGAGCGTTTGAGAGCCAAAGCGTTTCTCAGTGAGTGAGATGATGAGGAGTAAGTAGCCTGGCAGTTTGCTGCCGGGGTTTCGTCTGTTTATGTTTCTTTTCTTTTTTTTTTTTTTTTCATTTTTCTTTTTTTTTTGCACTCTTGTGACTCAGACGTGACAGAGGAGCCTCCGATGCAGGGTGAGAAAATGAAAGTGGATGGCGCCAATGGAAACTGCCTGAATCTGTCAAGCCTTGTTGACTTGACGAATCCCCTGCACCTTTGCGTGACAGGCAATGAGGGGGAACTGATAGGAGGCTACATCGTCATTTAGACGCATTAGTCATGAAATTAATTTATAACACATGATTAATTATACAACACATAAATGAATAATTGCGGACTGGGTAAGGAAACATCAAAAGCACAAGTGTTGTGGGGGAAAAAAAAAACAATCTCATTAAAATGCAAATGTGTGGTCAGAACAGGAGATGCGTTAGTGCAAAAACTGTCAGAGACAATACGACGCAAAGGCCGCGAGCAGAACAAATTGGCCTCACAGATAGTATTCCTGTTGTTGTTTTGCTTTATTTGTTTTCTTGTCACTGAAGACAATACATGGGTTTTGTTTTGAAAAATAGCCCTATGTTGTTTTTGGAAAGACTTATTGATGCTGTGATGCTTGAGGATATAACTTTCGCTACTCTCAAAATTGCTGTTGCATACAAAAAAAAAATACAAAATACAAAATAATCTAGGGAAAATACATCTTCGTCCAAAGTTAGTTCCGGTAAGAGGTAAGAGTGAACAAAGATATATTTGTATCAAGTTATGCATACACAGATGTACATGTCACACAAGATACGGTCACTTTCACCACAGCAGAACACAACAGCACTCCACACCACACACACTAAGGACTACACTGAACTCAACTCAACTGAACTCAACTGAAAAAAAACACAGCACGCCACTAAGACTGCACTCCACAACCAACAGAACACCGCGCTTCCCAGCAGACAGACAGCCTGTGGTGACAGTATCTCGGTAAAACACTTACGTCTCGAAGACTGCAGTGATTGGTTTTGCTTTTGATCAGTTTCGGAGTGGAGTGGAGGGGAGGGGTACTGAGTGTGACATTGGATCTGATCGGATCTCATCATCAATGGCCACAGAGGGCAGCCATTGACGTGCATTTGTAATGAAAGCAAAGTGTGGGGTAGTGGGGAGGGGAGGGGGGTGAGTAGTGGTAGGGGTTGGGGTTGGGGGGGGGGGGTACCCACAGGGGCAGCCATGTTAGCTCCACACGCCTCTTCCTCCTCTCTGGAGCCAACATGGGGACGATTACCAGCTACCGGGACAGACACACACCTGACACACCTGTGAGAGAGGACTTAGCCAGAGCACCGATCCCATAGGGGTTGGACTTCCTCTTCAGTCGAGGCAGGATGGAGGTGGTGTCCTCCATTGAGAGCTGCAAGGGAGAGAAGTAGTGGGGAAAGAGAGAGAGAGAGAGAGAGAGAGAGATGGAGGAGGCACCCCAGAGAAAACACAGGAAGAACCAAGGATGAAAAAATGAGAGAAAACACAAAGAAAGGAAAAAAAGAAAGACAGATAAAGGTGAAAAAAGAAAACATAAGAAGAAGAAGAAAGTGTAGGGAAAAAATAAGAGAGAATATGTGTGGGAGCAGGGGTCAAAGAGGACAGGAAAATATGGAGGAAAGATTGCATATTTAAAAAGTACAGAAGATCAGAGGTACATGACAGAGAGTGAGGGTGAGCAAGAGAAAGAGAGGGCGAAACAGATGGCGTTAATCTCATAGTACATTTCAATTATCACTCCCATTCAACACTTCAACAGGACACCTGGCACTGCCCTCTTTCGCGGCCCATGAAAAACACCCAATACACTCAATAATGACCTCTGCCTACTGTACTGTATATGCCGTATGTATATGTTAACCGAGAGAACGTTTATTTAGAAGTGTAGAAGGGTTTAAGTTTTGTTTTTTTTATCACCATGAAACCGTCTCACCGGCTTTAATCGTCTTTAGAAAGTTCTTTATTGAAATGCTCTCTGGGTATTACGCTGCCAGAATGAAGACTCTCTTCTAAAGAGGTCTCTTTGAACACGAAACATCCCATCTCAGCGCAGACGCTCTGAAATGAAGAGTGAAGGTAAGGATTCATGGGAAACGATGCCAAACAAGTCCTCAGCTGAACTGAGATCGTCCAGGTCCCTACAGCAGGAGAACAATTTAAAAGCTCTTACATTTGATTAATGTCTGTCTACTCCTGCCATCAAACATGTCCCGCTGAGCGGCCCGGGGTGGGGGTTCAGAGCTGAATCAGCACAATTTCACTTCTGAGTCAAGATCTCTCTTTCGCCCCATTAACTCTCTCAGGCAAAGGAAACTTTACACATCCACACCCCGTAAATTAACACATACAGAGAGGCAAACAGACATACATTAGACTTTTCCCTCTATTGTCTCAAGGTCCCTTCTGTTTCTTAGTTTTATTAGTTGGCATGCTAATTACTAATTATAAATATACACAATATATATTTTAAATATTATATTATAGTATTCTGATACTTTCTCCAGTCTATTGAATACTTAGGATTATTATTATTATTATTTTAGATATATAATTAAACAGACATTGACACTGTCAAGTCTGGACTTGAAACAACCATTGTGAAATGAAGCCCAAATGTGGGTGGGCATGTTTGGAATTAGTTATTTGTAGGGATATATGAGAATATGACCTTTGGAATTACTAATCCAATTCAACCCAATGCCAATTGAAAAGAGGAAATCGGGGTTACAGACAGCCGTGAGGTTAGCCTTGTGCTTGAATGGCATAGATAAGCCATAATTTCAAAAACTTTTCTGCCCACTTTGAACTCTCATCCCAGGCTTCTCCACTCCTATGTGTCTCACATCTGAAAGGCTGCTGGAACCAAGAGGGAGTGACGCAATGCAAAAGAGACTCACATTGATTCCTTCCCATGAGAACTCAGCACGTCCTTGCTATAGGGGAGAGCAGAGGAGAGAAGAGAGTGGAGAAAACATGAGAGGACGGCAACACGAGATGCTCTGGACTAAAACAAGTAGTTCTAAGGGTGCTATATGGCTGGATGGGTTAAAAATGTCTACACATGACCCACAAATGGCAACAGGATGCCAGCAAAGAAACAACGTTTTTGACGTGAAGTCAAAATTGTTTCAACTACTTGTTGTCCAGATATTCACTGAAATTAGAACACAAATGACTTAATGTTACTGGTGCCGGGTCGGTTCTAATATAGGCTATACGCTCTATCTCGGGTGGCACCATATTTAACACTATTCAAGTGGCTGAAAAAGCTGTGCTCAAGACAGTTTGAAACCCAAAGAATCCCACATAGGCTCCATTCACCTGGTCAACAGAGAATGGCAGGGGTTTGGTAGCCAGGTATACCAAACACTTTCACATCGTTTCACTTTGTGTAAAACGTCTGTGATCCCTCAACTGGCATATGTTTCCTTCCTCATGGACAGATACTTTATGTGAACTTTCTTGTGAATGCCAGAGCCTTTTGTTTGCTGATTGGCCAGCCAACAATGTGTTTAGAAGGCAACTTAAGCTTTTGGAGAGATCCCTGACGCTGTGCTATAGTAAAATGTGATATTGAGCGGAAGCACTAGGTGGCGCTAGCCTGGTTAGGGGACTGGAAGACAGGTAGGGTATGTAGTGCTGGGACAGAAAGGCTTTGACATGTAGACCTGACCACCGGGGACTGGACTAGTTGCACAAACAGGGAGTTAAAATAGGAAACAGGTTCAAATGGAAAAGGTGAAGAGAAGGAGAGGAAAAACTGGCAACCAGGACAGACAGAGAGGATTCAAATATTCAAGGATCTCTCCAAAAAGCGCCAGTCAAAGTAGAGCTACATACACTGAGTAACATCACAATTACACATTTGGCAGACACCAAAAAGGCCTTACATTTGTCAACTGTCAATTAGTTCAAGGCCAGTGTCCCCTTGAGCAACTTGAGCCTTGGTCAAGGGCATAACGGTGTCAGACAGGATTTGAACCCACAATTGTCAGGCTTCTGCTTTGCGAGCCTGGTTCCTTAAACACTACACTACCACCACCCACTGGGTGAACACCTATAAATTATTAGTAAGTGAATGCCATAGCTACGGAAAAAGAACCAAATCGTTCCCATGAAAATAAATATGTATTGTGCTATTACTTGTAGGATTATAATGTGCAATTAATATGTATTTAAACATGACATAGTGCAATGCCAAACAAAACAGCAGAGACTCTATCCTTTATGCTATAAGTCAGTGTAGCATTAAAAAGAGTTTAAAACTTGTACTTTAGCCATCTCTGATTGTATTACTTTAATCTTTAGGAAGTAACACACCGACTTAACACTGACTTTTAGACTAAATACAATTTCCTTCTAATGCTATACTGTAGCATGTTACGATACATGGAGTCAGGGACTGTTGAAGGAAATCAGGACATAATGCTGTCAGTGTCTAGGCATTTCCTCAGCAAATTATGCTTTGTCAGGACGCAACAGTCTTAATTTCCTTACTCTTCAACTTTCATGTTTATGATGTTTGTGCTGTATCAGATCCTTTTTGCAAAACGAATCAACCATTGTGAGGACCCAACGGTAATGCATATAGCACTTCATTTATGAAAGACATACCAAGTACAAGGGTATAAATCCATTCTCTGTCTGTGAATTACAAGCTTGTTGACTCAACACACTCACACATACTCTCTCTCTCTCTCTCTCACACACACACACACACACACACACACACACACACGCGCAGCGTAACGGCAGCTCAATTTGCTCGACACCTGCATTAATGGAGGGCGTCTGTGTGCTTTTTCTGGGGGTGGTAAACAGCCTCGTCTGTGCACCAGAATGACACACTGCACCGCACAGTCTGCGCCTGATCAATAGCAGAGGTCATTTGAGGGTCACCAAGCCTCCTCCGCCGCAGCCGCCAGGAAGCACGGCTCCGATTATTATCTCTGCTGCAGCACCTGTTTAATGAGCCCTTCCTTTGCTTTCTGGGAATATTACTAGAGATGCCAGCCATCAGCTACGGCTCTCTTGGGCAGTGCCTGTTTACAAATAAATAGCAAGATTACAATGGAAATAAGCATTATTGCTTTTTTGTGTTGTCCATATGGCGGTTTTTGTTCACTGGATGTTGCGGTATGTATGACTACATCATATTTTAAATTAGCTGGTCAAGAAAATAAATTTAAAAAGAATCTAATAAAAAAATCAAGATAGCTTTTTCAACTAATGAGAAATATCAAAATGCATTGCATGTACAGTACAAGGTCACTGTGCGCACATACAATAATTGCACTGTTCAGATCTTGGTTGAGGTCTGGAGGATATGTAAGGTTTCTTCTTGTTCTTGTTCTTTTTTTTCTCAACCCTCCCCCCGAGCTGCTGCGATCCACTGTCAAAGAGATGTGGATGAAGTCTAACATGGCTGTTGAATACTGCAACAAATTGCATATGACAGCCATCACTCATTAAGCTGCATTGGAAAATAAGCTGTCAACAAAAATTGCAAACTTGCAAGAGCAATGTTCATTGTTTAATGTCAGCTTCCATTCAATCGACATGCTTGCGGGATTTATGTAAATTACATACAAAGCAACAAGCTATCTTGAAATACGAAACGAATTGCAATTCAGGCATATTTCACTCAGATGCACTAGATTATCTAAAAATAACATGAGGTGTTCTGTATAAATCATTATTATGAATAAGACATATTTGCAAAAATTTGCATTTGTGAACAACCCTGGTTAAACTCAGAGCCCCAAGAAATACACAACCACACAGCTAACTTCACCCTGACTTTGTATGTCTCCAATGGATGCCCTATATTCTGATGTGCTTAGAAATTTATGATGGTCTGATTTAGAACTATGGTGTAACGCTGTCACTTCGGTGCATTAGTGCTTTCCATATCACCAGGCTCAACTCAGAAATTTATCAGGGTCAAATTTTATGGCAGTGCCACAACAAACCATGACGTCACTGGCAGTGTCCTTGTGTCTACCCTTGCAACAGGCCGCTGGCAACGATTTTTTGGAAACTTTTAGCTCAATTCGCTCCCAGCAACACTGCCCGTAGCGTCTCCCTGCACCGTCTCCCGGCTCCAGAAAGCAGCCGAGTGCTAAACAGCAGTCCCACAAGGCCTCAAATAGCCTAGACAGCTTCACAGCGCTGTGGGCCTGAGAGACTGCACTGTCCTGGCCAAACCCATCCATAACTGCCACACAGATGAACACAGATAAATTCTGCTGGCGTCTCCGCACAGAAGGGATGGCCGGAGTAGAAATGGATTCCTGGGATGCAGGATGGAGTCAGATGGATGTCACGTGGTGATGTAAGTGTGTGTGAGTGTATGTGTGAGTGAGTGAGGGGTGTGTGTGTGTGTGTGTGTGTGTGTGTGAAGAGTGTGTGGCTGTCACACAGTTGGATAATGGTTGGACTCGAGGGGGCTGGCATCACCAATGGCCTTGGGTGAGAAATTCAATACAGCCGAGACGAACACAGGCATTGTATCATCAGACTCTTGGTTGAAAAGTTACACACACAATACAAATCGGACACTGTCCCTGGCTGTCATGGACACACACACACACACACACATACACACACTGATGTGTGTGTTGAAGAGGAGACAGTATGAAAGCAGGCTTTCTCCAGACAGCCATCTTACACAACCGGACTATGGGGAGCTAGCAGAACAAGTGACCATTTAAGGCATTGTATGATTTTAATAGTCAAAATATGCTGCAGTGCCATATCATGTGTTTACGCATGTAGTAGGTGTAGATATGCTTGCTTGCCCGACTGTTTGATTTTGCAAAGATTTATGTGCAACTAATGGTGGATAACCTATAGTCAGAAAAAGTAGACACAGATAATGCCATACAAATCAGCCACATTCCCTGGTTGCTGTGCACACACACACACACACACACACACACACACACACACTATGGTGCAAGGCAACATGTGAGATGTCAAAGCTGAACTGGCAGTGCCTTTACAGTGTGAAATGATGTCATGAGAATGTGCGCAGGACTGCACGGCACACTCACTGTAAACGAACGTGGTATTGCTACAGGCGTCAATGCCACTGATGGCTCATACGTCTCCTCAACCCACGCAATCTCTACAGTGATTGGTCTTACACTTTCCACAGTGAACACACAGTTGGTGTGCTGGTGTGTGTCTGTGTATGTTGCGATATGGGTACCATATGTACATGTAGATACAATGGCCATATCAGACCCTACGTCTTTGAGATTATAAATACTGGTCTTCACCTCTGAGTTGTTAAATCTCTGTGCCCTCAATTTTTAGTCATAAAACTCTCTGTGTATCATAATTGTATGTGTGTGTGTGTGTGTGTGTGTGTGTGTGTGTGTGTGTGTGTGTGTGTGTGTGTGTGTGTGTGTGTGTGT
>JASCQY010000068.1:10430195-10446611 GCA_030264315.1 Sardinella tawilis
CCCCCCCCCCCCCCCCTGCCTTGGACAGGTGAACAGAGGAGTTAGTTGCAGTGGTAGCTTAATTTATGTTTCTGGTGTCAGCCAAGTCTTTTGTTTTTGGATGTTTTATGGGGATTGTTTTATTTTTTTTATTCTTTACATACTTACTGTAATAGATATTTTTTGGTTGTTTTTGGAAGTTTGATTTTGTTTTTTTCATTAATATTATTTAGTTTAAGTGGAATTAGAAAGCTAAGTGGTGCTAGTGACGTCATCCTTGCCCATGGACCATGTCAAACGGTATGAAGGGACCTTCACAGTCTCAATCTGGACATTTGTCATCTGGACACTACTGGACTGCCCTGTGACGTGGTATTTTCCTGGAAATAGTCTTCATATTTCAAACTGTGCCACAGCATCTAGTAAGTGTGTTGATGCAACATGACATGACACTCAGTCTCAGACGCCACACACTTTTCCTTTGACAGGAATGAACCAGTTTACAGAAAGGGCCTTGAAAACCAGGTCCTAAAATTCCTGGATTTTAGTGTTGCATGCTGTTTGTTTTCATTTCAACTTTAACACAAGAGTGCTGGATTTTCACATATGCACTAACACGATGAGCATTATATACCCATAGTATTTATTAAGTATGTTTCTTGTAGAAGTATTTCAAAGTCCCAAGTTTGAGAGGGGATAAAAAAAACCTTAACGGAGTGTTCAAAGAAAGTAATTAAATTAATCCTATACAAGAACCATGCCAGAGTGCATAATGTGTATCTATCTGCATTACCTAACTGTCAGATATTTTCACTTTGTCTTTGTTTTCTTCTATTTCGACGTCTGACACAAAGGAAGGTAAAAGCAGTCAGCATCAGTATTGATGGAATTGCTAACCAAAAGTTATAGGTGAACATCTCATTTTATGGAACTCAACAAACACAATCCATCCTGGAATGCAACCAACTGTAATTGTGACCAAGTCAAGCTTGTGTTCTTGCAAAAAGCTCACTTATGCCCATACAAATACTGTACCTTAAGAGTAAACTTCTCTCTACTAATGAGGAGTTCCCTTTTACAAGACTGGTGCTCTTACAGACAATGACAAGTTGGAACTAGCAGACTGCATGGAAGTGCTTAAAGTTATTTTCTGTTGTTTAAACAAATGTTTAATGAGAACTGTACTGTTGTCATAAATTGTTTTGCTTTTTTGTATGTCTTCCATTACAGTTCAGTGAATGATGAAAATTAATTACCAAACCTGTGTTGTGTGTGTTTTGTTTGTAATGTCCCTTGAAAGACTATCCAACTCAGACAGGAATTAGGCCTAAAGCTAGTAGTGATGGGTATCGTTTGGCTTTTAGCAATATCGATACCAATGTCGATACTGCTTATACCAATGCTTATACCTATACTGATACTTAGGCTAGAGGACATTGTTTTTGCTCATCAGTCCACTGGCTTTTTTTCCTCTCGGTGGACTGACTGAATTCAGTCCATTACTGCATTCTTTAAACATCAGCTGTATTGAGATTATGTAACAAGGACTGCATGTCTGATTGATCCCTTTGGTGGTCCTCTGTACAACCACAAAGAAATCACAGCTTGTGGTGGCAAAATAGAATGAAAATATTGATGTTCTTCATGGTAATCAAAATCTTGACTTTGGCCTTTATTTGAAGTCCACTTGATGGCCACTGTAATGGAACCATATTAATGTAACTCAGAAAATATTTAAAAAATACTGTGCTGTACATTATATTGCTGTGTGGAATAAAATGCATATGTATTTTAAAGAGCCATTTGAATAATCCTGCAATAATATTTGCAAAAACAATTAACCAATTTCTTGCTAAAGAAAGTAAAGGCCTACTTGTAAGTAGATCTTCTTTGCCTGTCAGCATTCTTATTTGGTTATGCATGTTTTTAATATGTTAAAAAGGGCAGACATGCATTTGACCCACCTATATCTATAAATTGGTCATATGGCAGGAAAATGTCACACCCTTTGGCATATAATGAACCTAGAAGGAGTTCATGTAGTGCATCTTCGGGGCGGTATATACAGAGGTCTGAACTACGGCCGAGAAGGTTATCTGCATTATTTTTAGGATGACCTTTACATCACCCCACTGTGAGGACCGTATAGTACATGCATCCTCAACATATGGCCAGGCAAGTGTGGGCCT
This sequence comes from Sardinella tawilis, assembly GCA_030264315.1. Lineage (NCBI taxonomy): Eukaryota > Metazoa > Chordata > Actinopteri > Clupeiformes > Clupeidae > Sardinella > Sardinella tawilis. The sequence goes on from JASCQY010000068.1 coordinate 10,432,364, forward strand.
ACGGTGGGAAATGCTTACCAGGAAATACAGTCTTCTGTGTCATTTTTGGTGCACCCAAATCCTTTCACGCATATGATGAAAGGCCAAAGGGTGCGCAAAATAGTGCGCATTTGTCGAGAGGACGCACGAAAAAACGAGCAAAGATGTTGAAGGCTAAAATGACAAATTTCCTAGTGAAAAAAGCTTAGTGACTTTTGCTTGTAGCTGAAAATCATAATTTTCTTGTTTAATAAAATATAGGCCTGCGTGGTTGATAATGTATTTTGACTAACTTGAATTTAGTGACCTAGCATACAGGAAATGCAACACCTAATTTAGCGGCTAGAATTTCAAAACATGACACTGTCATGTTTAGAAATGTTATTTCTAGTGGAAATATCTGAAGTGGCGCGGGTCAATTGCGTCAAGTTTCCCCGACCTTGACATTCTGAGGGGGCGGGTCTCCTGCTTGGGCGCTTGCATATATTGGCAGCCCTCCTTTGCTCGTCCCCGCTCACAGCACTCAACGGGACAGAGACCCCTCACTGACGGTAAACTCACTTCCTTATTGCCTAAGCTTGTTACTAGATGCAAAAAAGTTTTGAAGGTTTATAATAAGTTTATAGCATATGAATTGCATTTGCATTCATATTGCATTACATTTTTAATTTCAGATAAAACCCAGAGGCCTATAATGTTCAGTTGAATTGTCAGTTGCCTTGTTCTTAAATATTAAATGAATCTTTCATAAAGGGTTTTCATAGATACATTAGATTTGCATGTAGAGTTAGGAACTTGAAGTTTTATGAACCCCCCAAAAATTCTGTTAAACTTCACACCTCACTTTAGCAGATGATATGCAATTAATTATGTCCCTGTATTAATTATGTCCCTCTCTCTCATTCTCTCTCTGCTTTTCAAAGGACAAACAGATCGACAAAATGGTGAAATTCGGAGTCAACGGGTGAGTGACCCTGCATTTGAATGGCTTTAATTAATATGATTTATTTGGAAGCTGTTCCTGCTTGGGCATTTGTAGTGGCCTTTGCAGAGGAAGTGCAAGGGCCGGGGGCCTGGTAGGACAGAGCAGAGCAGATATTACATAAGGCTGTGCCTCACAGAAAGCCTATAGAAACGCAGTGTGTATGGGGCTACGTGTGTAACACCACACCACCTCAGTCTCGTCTCTTCCACTCTATGCTTAGAATAGTTCGGAGGTCATATCAAACAGTGCCTCTCTCTTTCTCTATCTCTCTATCTGTCTCCCTCTCTCTCTCTCTCTCTCTCTCTCTCACACACTCTCGACTCTCTTTCATATCTCGTGTTTCATTCCCCCCTTCTCTCTCTCTGTTGTCTTTCATGCACTCTTTCAATCATGTCTCTCAACTCCATCTCTCCCCTCCTCAGCTGTCACATTCCTGTACAGTGTCCAACTAATTTTAGAGTGGCAACCTTTACCAGGCAGCCCTTTCCGATCAGGAGGTTGGCTTTTGTGCGACTGATAGTGAGACTATGATACCCCTCCATCTATTAACTCGTGACTTGATGGACTCTGAAGGAACTTTTTTCAGAGGGGACACAAAGGCACAGACAAACTCTTCGTCTCTGCCATTTTTCTTAAACTGACATATACAACATATTGACATTGCTGACTTTTACTGCAGAATACCTCATCAGGATTTTTTTTTTGTTGTGCAGTCAAACAGTTATTTCTATTTTTCTTTCAAGAAATCAATTATTCTCTGGCCCATGGGGTAGACTGGCTAATGGGGTACTGTGCATTTCAGTTTGCCAATAAATGCATTAACCATATGTTATGTTTAGTTGGGGGGGTGGGGGGGGGGTGTACTCTTGCTGGCATCAGAATAACATTTGCTCTCTCGGTGCGTGAAATGACTTTATTCATGCAGGCTACGTCAGCTGTCTGTCTGTCTGTCCATCTTAGTGCCCATCTGCAGCTGCTGTGTGCTGTACACTAGAGCCTTTATAATCCTGATGAAAGTGGCACCGTACGATTCCCCTGCCAACTATTCAGATCAGTCCCAATGGTGGCACCAGCTTTGCCAACCAGACTTGAGTCTGCTTGAGTTTCCGCTTGGTGCTAATTTGTTCAGGTGACATGGTCTGTAAATAATATGGCTTGACCATGGAGGTCTGAGCATGTGGGTTGGCAGTGCACCTCTGGGTTCACAGCCTTGGCATTTGCATTACCTTCAAAAGAGACTGATTGGCCCATAGATAAGCCATGCCTGAGGGGTTAGGAGTTCCGGAAACTATAGCAACTGTCTCAACAACTGCAACATGATTCCAAGGACACTCCAGTTGTCTTGTGTCCTGGAGACCGTTGGCACCAGTTCACATCTTCAGACTGGACTTGTGGTCTCAGTTCACTTGACCATGTCGTCTCGGTTGGCCCTGCCGTAGTCGGCTTGGCTGCCATATTAGGCTGAGGGCAAAGACTTTCGAGTGTGGATGTGGCCTTTTGTTATATTGCCAAGGTGAGCTGGCCATATAAGGCTTAGCTCCAGTTGTGTGGTTATGTGTGTGTGTGTGTGTGAGAGAGAGAATAAATGTGTGATGGTGTGTGTGAGTGAATGAGTCATCATCATATGTGTGTGTTTCTGTGCGGACGTGTTCCTGTGCATGTGTTGGCTGATACTGCCCTCTACTGGAGGATTATGAAAGAGCAGAAGGCCCTGTGTGAGGGAGAGGAGAGAATAGTGAATGAACATATACCGTAGCATTTACATGATATATTTATTTCATGGGTGTTTGCGTATATTTGTCTATGAGTGTATCATACTACTGAAACTGCTTATTATTAGTTGTAGTAGTAGTAGCAGTAGCAGCATTGTTGATGAATATTATTATAGTTGTTGTTAATGCATATTACTACTATTATTACCATTATTCATTCATTCTTTAATTCATTTATTCATTTGATATCTTTTCAGATTCGGTCGCATTGGTCGCCTGGTGACCCGCGTTGCCATTCTCAGCGGCAAGGGTCAGGTTGTGGCCATCAATGATCCCTTCATCGATGTCGAGTACATGGTAGGCTACTGTTTTCCCCTTCTTGTGTTAATACGAGGAAGCAACACCTGGTTTCAAAACACAAAATAATAAACAATTTTTTATAATGAACATTTGTGTTTTTTAAAAAGGAGAGGACTTGGCTTTCTCAGTTTGATAATGTCATACTTATAACTGTTCTTAAGTGTTCAAGTGCACCATTTACTGAAAACCCGTCTTCTTGCTGACAGGCATACATGTTCAAGTATGACTCCACACACGGACGCTTCCATGGGGATGTGAAAATCGATGGAGGCAAGCTTGTCATCAATGGACATGCCATCACTGTTTACTCCGAGTAAGAACCCATGCCCTACCTATAGATTCAATATTTGATATTTATTTCAAGATTTAAGTCCTATCTTATACTATGGTCATCATTGTTCGATCATATAGGCTTTATCTAAATTCAGCCTAGTGGCCAATTGTTCATAGATGGAATAGATGGAAATAGATCATGACTCTCGATTAACTGGGCAACTGTCTCAGTGGTAAATGGCATAACCATGCGTGTTCCGTTTGCAGGAGGGACCCAGCCAACATTAAGTGGGCTGATGCTGGTGCCGACTACGTTGTGGAGTCCACTGGTGTGTTCACCACTATTGAGAAGGCCTCAGTAAGTCCTCAACACCCCTCACTTCTCCAGTTGTATACTGACTACAATTATAAAGACTACATTCAACAGTTTAGCAAAGGACTTATGTTTACACTTCCACTTACAATATCTAAACATTACAGCATTACATTTAAATACACCTAAAACCACCAATTATGCCAAACTGCCAATATCAGTGATAACAATAATGTTCATACATATAAATATACATATACAACATAAACATAGTACATACATGTATAAAGTGAGTAAGACTTTAAGGCTTCATTTTGAGGGAAAGTTTTTCTGTTTGTGTTCCACAACTCTGTTGTCATGAGGATATAAAGACAGTCTCTTTCTGTTCTCTCTCGTGTGTTAGGCCCACTTGAAGGGTGGTGCCAAGAGGGTCATCATCTCTGCCCCAAGTGCCGATGCCCCCATGTTTGTCATGGGTGTCAACCATGACAAATATGAGAACTCCATGAAGGTCGTAAGGTATGTCTGACCACATTGTGGCTAAATCTGTCTGAATTACATTTCTCTCATTTAGCATTTTTTTCCAAGATGACTTACAAAAAAGGAGGATTAACTTGAATTTATTACTTCGCAGCAATGCCTCCTGCACAACCAACTGCCTGGCTCCCGTTGCTAAGATCCTCCATGACAACTTCGGCATTATTGAGGGGCTCATGGTATGTTGACCTTTGTAGTTTTTGTTCAGACAGACTCTTGACTAAGATAAAAATAAGTAATATAGTTCCCCTTAAATCCTAAATCCTAAATCCTCCAATACTTAACTGGCATGAATCAACTTTATTATTGTCTGAAATTATAGCAGTTCAATCTTTGAGGGATTTTCCGGGCTTAGAGGTATTCAGCTATATACATATTCTGCCATGTCTATCGGGTCATGTGCTGCTTCTTTCAGTTCAGCAGGACTTTTAATGATTTTTCTTCTGGCAAAGCCATCAGGCCCACTAACAGTCATTCAACAGCACTGAGCTCACATTGCAACCTTGTCTGATTGTATCATAGAGGGCAGATGTTTTGTGGGGTTTGATTACAAAAGTTGCCACCTCTCAGCCACTTCAAGCAGAGAGGGTAAAAGCGGAGCGAGAGGAACAAGCGTCTGTTAAATTCCATGTTCTAGTTTTGCAATGGGGGGGGGGCAAAATCCCCCTTTATGCAGACCAAAGTCGAGACCTCATTCGCTAATTTAAAAAATCAGTTAAAAGTTTATATTGTGATGTGCCGACTTATGCAGACCGGAGCTATTCACGTTCGCTCCCGTTGTAATGTATTATGTTGCTCTGTCTTGATTAATATTCCATAATCTTTGCTTCAAGTGTCGCATTCTTGAAGGAATCTGATTAGTAATCTTGAAAAGCAATTAGGAATTAGTCATCTTTGAGTCATAACTCTCTTTTTTTGTTCTTTCAGAGGTATATTTGTAATGTGGTGTATGTTAGTCTTGCTGTCAGTTCCTAACTGATGGCATGCTTGTCTTCTGCATTCTTCAGAGCACAGTGCACGCTGTCACTGCCACCCAGAAGACTGTGGACTCTCCCTCCGGCAAGCTGTGGAGAGACGGCCGTGGTGCCAGCCAGAACATCATCCCCGCCTCCACTGGCGCTGCCAAGGCTGTGGGCAAGGTCATCCCTGAGCTTAATGGGTACGTGCCTGTGCTCAACCTTTTAGTGCCCCCTTTGAGCTTGGCAGTGTAGCTACACCCCAGGGTTAGAGTTGAAGTCACCTTTGACCTCTTGAGAATATGCCTTGCTTTCAAGTAAGGTGTCTGAACAAAATGTGGATGTAAAGTTACGCTTCCCTCAAAGCTGTGTTCAGAGAGTCGTTTTGTTGTTGAACACAAAGCCCTTGAGACACACATTACTCTGATCATTAAGGTCGGTCTTTGAGAGTAGGCTACGCATCATCCTAGGCTCCTGATATGAATTATTTAAAAGACTACTCAGCAGATAATGTTAAGTAGATGAAGTTAATGCACAATCTTATGATTTTGCAAATGGATGCTGTGGCACATTGCCCACAGGTGCGACATAGAGAAATGTAATGAAATTACCACCTGGATTTTGTTTTTGTTTTCATTTGAAATAACCACTTGGACTTTTTGTTTTCTTTTGGATGTTTTCTCTATTTCAGCAAACTTACCGGCATGGCCTTCCGTGTCCCCACTCCTAATGTGTCTGTTGTTGACCTGACAGTTCGCCTGGAGAAGCCAGTGAGTGCAACTCTTATTCCTTTCTTCTCTCTCTATTCATTCCTTCCTTTCTTATTACTCTCTCTCTCTCTCTCATTCTCATTTTCTATTCACTCGTTCCAACCCTATGTCCATTAGCTCACAGCCACTGTCTTTATCCTTGACTCCAGGCCAAGTATGATGACATCAAGAAGGTCGTCAAGGCTGCCGCTGAGGGCCCCATGAAGGGAGTTCTGGGCTACACAGAGGACCAGGTAACGGATCACCAGTCACAGCCCACAGAATTATGTATTATATTAAAAAATCACACCAGTGAATTTAGTTGTCGCCGTTGGGAATTATGCGCTGTTTATTTGCACTTTAATGAGAGATTGCATTTTAATGACAGGCATATATGCACCTGTTTAGAGGCGTATAAAATAAGTTCTTTCCCATGAAGTATAGAAAGACCAACTGAAAGACAGGACTGATGATGCATACATACATCTGTACATTCATTGTCTAGTTACTAAATTAACCCAAAATGTTGCAATTATAAGCAGGGTCAGCTCAGAGGTATCATGACTTGCTAATCTGTAATTAAGCACTTTCTCTCCCTATTTCCATTCTGAATACAGTTAGACAAGTATTACCCTCAGTGTTCTTGAATCACCCATCTGTATTCTAATACAAAATGTCAGTTATCACAATTCTAACCATCATGCTAGAATTATGTTGAGTAATTGATCACATGACTGTGCCCAGTCCTTTGTGCAATACGTTTCCAAAGTATTATAGGCATGAGTTTCCCTATTCAGCTGTACCTCTTTTGTGTCTGTGCAGGTTGTGTCCACAGACTTCAACAGTGACCCCCACTCCTCCTACTTTGATGCTGGTGCTGGTATTGCCATCTCTGACCACTTCGTCAAGGTGGTGTCATGGTACGTCACACAGAACATATAACTACACATGTATATGTGTTATAGCAATTACTAAATTTATATATGTTATCAAATCCATTATATTTGCCGTACTGTATATAATTTTTCTAATGTTTCTCACCAGGTACGACAATGAGTATGGCTACAGCAACCGCGTCGTCGACCTGATGGTTCACATGCAGACCAAGGAGTAAAGTCTCTCTCTCTGATGCATTTGCTGCTCTCACACAATCTGCTACCTGCTCACGTGATACACTTTGCCCCACGGTCCTGTTCCATCTCACGTGAACTGTCTCCCTATTCCCTTAGAATCACATGGTGGTGAGGAGTTCCACTGAAAACTTTTTTTAATAAAACTTGTGACTCAACAATTAAGATGTGCACTCCTTCTTTACTGTTTTGGTTTTGCAGAGGCATTGCCGTATCACAGAGTGGTGCCTCGAGCTTTCTGCCTTGAGGACAATGGAGGCCTCTGTTGTGGCATTGTGCTTTCAATACATAAAGAATAAAATAAGCTTCAGGGGGGGTGGGAGCATTAACATCCCATAATATCACATTAATAATCCCATAATATTCCCAACACCTTCTTTTTGTCCACTCCTCTAACTGTGATTGGATAAATTTCCCACGCATTCTGCAGCATTGGCTACTTACTGCTCAAAATGTGGTCACCACAATATGGACGTCATAAAAGTTGTATTATTGCAGTTATGAAGTTGGAATAAGCAAGGGTGCAAATTTGTCACCTCTTCAACTAGGCTACTTCTGTTTCTTCTTGTTTCAGTTGTTTTCCTCATTTAAGCTATAGAATAGATATTTCACTCGAGTTGTGAACAGAATGAAGCATAGGATTCTGTGTGAACACACCACCCCTGTGGTAGGTTAATTGTACATGTATCGCCTGAATAATTGGCTGTTACTGTCATCTAAGGTGTCGTCATGATTATTTTACCACTTGGCGCATCTCTTTCACGGCCAAGCTGACGTCAGCCCTGGACCAAGGCTACCGTAACTTTCTGAAGACCTGCGACGGTTGTTGCAAAAGGCTGCTCATCTATATCGTTTTGCCTGCGTTCTGAAATGGTTTTATTCTTAAGCTGTTTGAACATCAGATACATGCGTAAAATCAAACGTTAGAGCCGCGCAGGTGCACTAATAATTTTGCACTGAATGTGCATGCGCGCGTGGTACCAGTAAACTACATCTGAGAACCGCAGTCGGCAGTCTCGTGTTTATTTTTTTGCCTGTGAGGAACTGTGGCGACACTGCTACTGTCCAGGACCTATCCTTCACACTGTCCGGCACTGGATAGCCAGGTACTTTGCATTTTAATACAGCTATTTTTGAGTCGCATATTCCTTCGTGGCATTAATGTATGATCTTTCCGTCTATTGAGGAGGACTGTGCCTTAAGTGTTGACACTGCTTTAGCGGGTGTCATTGGATGTTAGACAGAGGTGCATTACTTTACGAAGCTAACCAAGTAACGTTAGCTACTATTTCCTTGGTTTAAGGTATTAGCTTGCAAGCTAAATTGGTAAATCGGTTTTCATGCCGGATTTCGAGCATTTCAGATTTTCTTACAGAAGAATGAATCCTTTACTCGGGGAGAGCGTGTATTCGCTCCAGCATCAGCAACAGAATCAGTTATCAGGGCTGTCAGAGTCATCGACAACTGGGTTGATGCCCGACTCATTTTACGGTGCCCCTGACACTAATCTGTTCTTGGGCGAACACCCTGGGGTTGCATCGGACAGTTTGTCCGGTATGCCTCCTACAGGGCTCGCGTACTTGCACCTCAACAACAGCCTACATCGCGCGCCTCCACCCGCACCTGCCGCCATGGCCTTGCGTAATGACCTAGGGTCCAACATAAGCGTCCTGAAGACACTCAATTTGCGTTTTCGCTGCTTTTTGGCAAAAGTTCATGAGCTTGAGCGACGAAATAAGGCCCTGGAAAAACAGCTCCAGCAAGCGTTGGATTCTCACAACGACACCGTTGGGATAGGGAGAAGACCCCTTACTCGAGATGTCGGCGTTCAGACGGGGTTCATTGGGCCTATACCACTGGGGCCCACACCTCTTAGGCCGGATTTCATCCCTCTCCAAAACACAACCAACGCAGCTTATTTGACAGGGGGGCTTCTGTCCCCTTCCCTGAACACAACAGAGAATCTGGAGCCTGGTCTGAAACCAAGCCTGGGGATTTTGAATCACCCCATGCCTGACTCCAACTTCAACCTCACCTCCAACATCACCATCAGTCCGGCCACTCCAACTGACCCACCCAAGACCATGTCCAACATAAACGAGAGATTTTTGAGTACTGGAACTACCACATGCAACAACCCCCCTCCAAGGTTCTTACCTGGAACCATCTGGTCCTACAACCATGGACGCAGACTGGGCCAAAGTACCACTAAAGAGACTCGGACTGTGGGGCCTGGGGTGTCCTGGATGCACCCGGATGGAGTCGGAGTCCAGATCGACACCATCACACCTGAGATTCGTGCGCTGTACAATGTGTTGGCCAAAGTCAAGAGGGAGAGAGATGAGTACAAACGCAGGTAAAGTTCTTTCCTTTCCTGAATCTTTTAGCACTTGTTTTAACCTTTACACCTTTAAACTGAAAAAAGCAATTTAGGTTAAGTTTAAATCCCTTGAATGCTGGCATCAGTTCCGGATGACAAGTTTAGAAATCAACAAATCAAGTTTAAAAAATCAGCACAAATTAGAGATTATGGATAGACGTCTACTCATGGCCAGGCAGAAATACTCAGACTTATTGATACTTTAAGACAGCTTGGCTAGGTTTCCCCCACTCATGTTTCTGGAAGTATCCATGATAAATGAAGTGAAATGGATCCATGGAGTGGCTGTAGTATATGAATGTTTACAGCCTCTGCTCAGATCTAGATATCATGACTGTGTCAGGGCTTATGTTTTGTGTCAGTGATGAGGAGGCCAAGGAAGTAAGTTTCTGTTCACCTTCAACTTTATAGTCAGACGTTTAAGTGCAGACATTTGTGTTTGTTATTACACCTTATACACGTCCGGGCAGTTTACAGTCTGGGGCACTGGCAAGAGTTTTAACAGGCCCAGCTGCACCGTCCCAAATGTTCCAAATCGATCCCATCCCGAGACGTGAATTAGCTCAAAGTGAGAGAACTGGCAAGAGAGGGCCCTTTCCCGCACACCCCCCCCCCTTCCCCCCTCCCCCCTTCTATCCTCTTTTGGCCTCACATGCTCTCCACTCCCTCCTTCCTCTCTCTCTTTTTTCTTTTTTTTACTCTCTCTGTGTGTTCCTCTTCTCCATCTCTCCCTCCTCCCTTCCCTTTCCCTCTCTCTTCCCTCTCCCTGGTTCCTGCCTCTCCTAGTCCTCCCCCCTCCCCTCGGCGTTCTGCATCTGCAATGCAGCACTGCTCTACTCGGCTCTGCTCGGCTCTGCTGAGAGTTTTCTCTCTGCTTTCCTCTCCGCACACCCCCCCCCCCCCAACACACACATACACACACACCTCCTCCTCCTCCTCCTCCTCCTCCTTCTTCTTCTGCACTTCTCCTCTATGCTGCTCACAAGCTCAATCTCGTGCCTTCCCCCTCTCTCTCTCTTTTTCTCTCTCTCTCTCTCTCTCTCTCTCTCTTTCTCCCTCTCTCTCTCTTTCTCTCTCTCTCTTTTTCTACCTCTCTCTCTCTCTCCCCTGCTCTCCGCAGTACCAGTCATCACTTTGATTAATGTCTTTGCCCTGATGAGTTACAGCAGGGATGGGCTGCACTTGTTATTAAGATCTTTGCTGTGGTGACACTGCCTGTGTAACTCAGGGGAAATCGGGGTGTTGTTGTTTCCTTGTTTTTTTTTTTTTTCTTTTTCTATGCGATTCTTGTTTATTCCCTTCAGTCCAATTGAAACTGAGGTTGGTTTTTACTGTCGGAGAGGGTTTGCTGTGCATTTGCAGTAGCCATCTTTGTTAGCTAATCTTCTCATTGCTTAGTCGTCCTTCTGTGTGGTTTGCCTCTGTTCAGGTTTGGAGCAGTGCTTACGTAACAGTTTTCTCATCACTGCATCCCTGCAGTGTGTGTGAGCAGTGAGCACGCACATGTGTGTGTATACATATGTGTGTGTGTGTGTGTGTGTGTGTGTGTGTGTGTGTCATGTGTGAGCATGCACATGTGTGGGTACGAATTTGTGTGTGTGTGTGTGTGTGTGTGTGTGTCGTGTGAGGACGCACATGTGTGGGTACACATTTGTGTCTGTGTATATTACGTTTTAGAACACATGTCCACAGCCATGCATGGCACAGACAAAAAGAGCCCTGTAGCACGCACACAACTTCAATGACTTCAATTCAGTGCACTTGAGCAAGTTGGTGGTTGTCATGGAAACTGCCTCCAGTGCAACACGGATGAACAACGGCAGCATCAGCCCAAGTAGTTCTAATGCACCTAACCGTGATGGGAAAGTACTAGAATATCCCAAACATTGCATTGACCACCACAACACCAACAGCAAATCAGTCACAGCAGCACTTCTGTGTTGAGCAAGTCAAGCTTAAGCCGTGCCTTAGATCTTGACATGTCCCAATCCGGACGTCCTTGTCAGACCTACTTACTGCTCCCAGCGGGACTAGCCCATCTAATGGCGTGCACTTCAGCCAAGCTGCATCAATAAGAACTGCTACTGCAGGAACCTTTAAAGGCTAATTATGGACCGGGCTTAAAGGATGGTGATGTGAGAGGAGCACTTGCCTCCCAGAGTGCATTGTGATATCTTTGTGAGTGCATGGGGCTACAGACACAGAGCAAATTACACCTTTACTTTAGCACAGTTTTTTTTTTTTTTTTTAGATATTTTTATGGGCTTTTTGCCTTTAATTGACAGGAAGTGAATGGGAGAGAGAGACAGGGAGGGATCGGGAAATGACCGCAGGCCGGAATCGAACCTGGGTCCCCGGAGTCATGGTCGGGTGCCTAACCAACTGAGCTAGTGCGCCCCCAACTTTAGCACATTTATTAGTACACATCAGTAACGATGATGATTAATGCTATTACTGTTTAATGTTAATGTTGTTGTCAAGTTTCTGTACTGTCTAAGATAGTATGCTATGCTAATGCATACTGTAGGGATGTTGTTATTGTAGTTGACTGATCCATCATTGCAGTTAGGCAGAGATGTATGTGCCAGTATTTGTGTAGTATTGTTGATATGATATTGTTGTGTTATCGTATCATACGACAGAGTGATTCCTTATTGTTGTAATGGGAACCTGATGAACGTGATGTGATGTTTAATGTTAGTTGATGTGATTGTTGCTGATTGAGTGTTGTTTTTTGATATGTTGTTTGTTGTTTATTGTTTGTTGATGTGATGTGTTATTGTTTGTTGTTTGCAGATGGGAGGACGAGTACACTGTGAGAGTGGATCTCCAGGAGAAGGTAGCGGAGCTGGAGGAGGTAGGTCTGCTTTGGCCATACAGTAGGGTCTTCCTAATATACAGTATTAGTCCTCAGGCTTTGTGTGTAGCGTACTTGAGTTGTGTTTCACAAGATCACATTGCATGAAATCATTTCATGATTCATGATTTCAATCCTCAGTTGGGGAGCAGGGAGAGAATGCAGGGAAGTCATACCTTTTGATAGATACGCTACAGTATCTATATCTGCACAGATAACATGGCGGTATTTACAGAAATTACACTGGAATATTTACACAAATGCTACAGAAAAATCTACAAGGAAATAATCTACATTCATGACATGGCAGTATCCATAGACGTATAGAATAGTATTCTATAAGTCTATGTCAGTATCTACTCAAGTAACAGAACTTGATTCAGGTAAGCAGTTATGTATTTTATGGCTCAGGGCTTAAGAATAGAGAGAAAAAATGTGGGATAGGACATGCACATCCAAACTTACTTCAGAATGTGCTAAATCAAGAATAGGGAAGACATTGGTTGAATTAAGCCCATGAAATCTGTTTTATGTTATGTGATCTGTTTTATTTCATGTGCTGTGTTTTTTTTTTGTTTTTTTTTTGCATATTTCCTCCTGTAGGACCTCCAGGAGAGTGAAGTGTGTCAGGATGAGCTGGCCCTGAGAGTGAAACAGCTGAAGGCTGAGCTGGTGCTTTTCAAAGGCCTGATGAGTAATGTGAGTATTGGCACCTTCTGCTTGCCGTAGTCACATAACTGATGTCACAAATACAGTACATTTGAAGACCATCTCAACCATAGATATACATAATAATAGTAAAAATATGGTCAGAGACAGTTGATAAAAGCATGTTATTCAGTATCCTCTATATGGTTACTACTGTATATGTATATCTACTGTATGATCTCAACAATAAAAATAAAAACAATGCTTGAATGTTCTATTCCATCCTCAAACCTTGCACTATATGTTAGCATCTTCATGTTAGCATCTAACCCTATGGAATGTTAAGAATGAAACCCTGCGGTAACAGATATTATGCTAATAATCAAACTCTATAGTCAATATGTCCCTCAAATAGTCTACATGTCCCTAAGTTCCTTCTGTATAAATTAAGTATCTATCTATCTATCTATCCATCAATCCATCTATAACTAAAGTAACCCGAAGAGACTAAAGCGCCAGAAGGTCAGTCAATGCATCTGCCATGTGAGCCAGCAAAGAAAGGCTGTGTTTTGAGTACCAGGAGGCAGAATTAGCTTCTCAGCAGGGTTAGCCTTCAGTACAAATAGGCTGACTGAGACTGGCTGCTTATCTCTTGGCTGACAACCAAGACCTCTGCGACCTTAATAAGCGGTCGGATGGGGCCCATTTGACTGCCGCTTAATGAAAGAAGACAGTTCAAAATATCCCAGGCAGCCACTGTTTAATTCAGTGCCTTGAATGGAAATGGGTAATAGAACCAAAGCGTCCTCATGGAGTATAGTATTATTCCTTATGCTCTCATATTCCATGGTGAATCTGGCGCCTTATTCATTGTTCTTTTTATCTCGTCTTTTTCATTAGCCGGGTTTACATGGACACTTCTACTTGGAATAGAAACAGAATAAGTGCTTAATCATAATAGAAATTCCTCGTATAAACACCCTGATCGGAATAGAATTTCTGATCCGATTAAAATTTTAATCAGAATGAAAGAGGTGGTTTATTCCGATCCTTTTCCGAATTATGTAATTCCTGATATTCCAAGTTCGTCATATTCTTGTCTTATTCCTCTTCTCTGTCATGTCTTACTTCTTGTCCAGGATCTCTCGGATCTGGACAGTAAGATTCAGGAGAAGGCCATGAAGGTGGACATGGATATCTGCCGCCGGATTGACATCACCGCTCGTCTGTGTGATGTGGCTCAGCAGAGGAACTGTGAGGACATGATCCAGATCTTCCAGGTATGACCTCCCTTAGAGCCCTGCGCGGGACACAATTTTCAGTCCCGCTCCCGCCCGTGCCCGCATTGTTTTGTCCCGCTCCTGCCCGT